>OVBE01001091.1:0-38323 GCA_900406425.1 Iberis pinnata
AAAAACTAAAATACCCGAAATATATAATATAATATGTTATATATATATATATATATTTAAATATTTTTATTAAAAAAGTTATGTTCAAATATAAATGAAATAATTTGTTAGTTAGGTAAAATTTATATTTAAATATCTAAAATAAAAAATAATAATTTTAAATTTTTAAGAACCACATTAGTGATCCTACTATTGGAAGCACTAAATTAAAAAAAAAAAATTAATTTTTTTAAAAGTTAATAAATAATATTAAAATAATCACTAGAACCTTTCTAACATTATTAGAAAACAAAATGAAAAAATAATGAAATAATTAAGCCAAAAATTGAATTAAGACAAACTTAAAAAAGTAACGTACACGTTACTATTTTACACATTTTTGTCACTTGTCAATTTTGATTCCTTCTATAAATTTTTGTCATCACTAAATATTTAGTTCAATAAATTATTCTCATCGATACACCACGTTGCATGGGGAAAAAAATCACAAGTGTAGAGCATGCATGTATATTAACCTATCATTTTTTTTTTTACAAAACCTTAAAAGTTTTCGAAATATCACATTACGATAATTGTATATTACGCGTGAATTCAATGATTATCAAAAATTAGAGAGAAGACGGATCCGAATATCCGAATTCAGATCTGTGAAAACGATATCTGGATCTGAGTGGATATATGGATCTGAATTCGAGACCAACATAAAAAACTGATTTTTTATATAAAAATTAAACTTTTTTAAAAACTAAAACTTAAATAAAAAAATCTGTAAAAATATAAAATCGATTATAAAGTTATATTTAAATATATTTTTTAAAGTAAATAAAACTATATATATTTTAAAATAATAAAAATTAAAATATTTATGTCTTTTTACTAGATTAACACAATATATATATTCTTTAAATATATAATATTATAAGAGATATTAAAATGTTAATATTTTGAATTTAATTAATATATATAGGTCGGTTTTGAATATCCAAACCTACAAATTTTAATATCCAAATATGAATTCAGACTTCTCGGATATTTGGAGCATATTTGGATAAATCTCTTATCAGATTTTGCATCTCAGATAATAATCTCACCTCTACTAACAATGAATTGGTCCAGTTGGTTTAAGCGCTGTCGTTTGTGATGTTGTGCTTTTGGATTCGATTCACGGTAGAAGAGGTATGCTCTCTATAAAAAAAAAGTTATATAAGATGGTTTAAACCTTATTCTAGGAAGATATATCGGCCTAGAACTCCTTGGTCATAAATAAAATAAAATAATAATCCCACCCCTATGAGAATAGTCTAAAGAATATAAAAAAAGTTATTGTCTATGTAACTTTTTCATATGATAAGACTTCACCTACACACACAAAAAAAATTCAATCTTTCATATTCATACATTCTAGATACATGCATGTTTAGTTTCATAAATTTTTCTTAAGAGTATTTACAATTTTAGTAACAATGGAGATCATCACTATCATCATCTTCCTCATAATCTCTATATCATTCTCCATCTCCTTCAAACTCATATTTTACTCATCTTCTCATAAACTCCCACCAGGTCCATTCACTTTTCCGATCATCGGAAACATAATCTGGCTTAAAAAAAACAACTTTTCCGATTTCCAAAACGTTCTCCGTGACTTAACATCTCGTCACGGACCAATCATAACACTCCACGTAGGCTCAAAACCATCAATTTGGGTCACTGACAAATCACTTGCTCATGAAGCTTTAATCAAAAACGGTTCCGTTTTCGCTGATCGTCCTCTTTCTCTTCCTACTACAAGAGTTATTACTTCTGATCAACATGATATTCATTCCTCCGTTTATGGATCTCTTTGGAGAATCCTTCGCCGGAATCTTACTTCTGAGATTCTTCAACCATCTCGTGTTAAAGCTCATGCTCCTTCTAGGAAATGGACGTTAGAGATTCTCATTGATCTCTTTGAATCTGAACAAAGAGAAAAAGGGTATTTTTCGTAAATATGATTTTTTATATTTTTTTTTATTGATAGATATATTAAATTCTATAAAAAAATTTAAAAAGATTATACAAACATTAAAACCCGATCATTAGAATTTTTTAATTTTTTAATTTTTGTCGTTTCTCCCTAAATGGATGATATCATATTTGTTTAAAAGCGTATTATATTTTGGGGGTCATTTGTCCCCTAAAATCTAATTTAAATGCAACTAAACTAACATAAAAATTAGTTTTAATAAAACTTACTTGGTGCATATTTTTCTGTTTCTAATTTATAGATGTTTTATGGCTTTCACATATATTAAAAAAACACAATAAATATTACTTATAAATGCATTATTTTGAAATTAAACAATATTTTATAAATCTAATCCAACACTTTATCCGTTTTTAAATGTTTCATGTTTTAGAAGAAAAAAAATTATTTGAAAAAATTGATTTTCATCAAATTTTTATATAGTTTTAATTTTATATTATAAAATTGTAAATTTCAAAACATATTAATCAAAATCATTGAAAAACTATTGGCTAAAACATATAGAAAAATTGTTTTGCACATAAAATATGTATTTATTATTTGTTGTTCATTATTTAATTAATATGTGCGAAAATTCTAAAAAAATTAATCAATTAAAAATGGATGGAATAGTATTCTAGTAAATTCAAATTATCTTAATAAATATGCTTTAAATTTTACAATTTTTCAATTAAAAATACTTTGAAAATCTAAAACATCTATTTAAGAAAAAAATAAACTTAAAATCTAAAACATCTAATAATAAAAACGAGAAGCAGTATTATTTCTACACCAATTTTTTATTATTTTAATAATATTTTATGTCATATTTATAACAGATATATCTCCGATGCTTTGAACCATCTCCGTCACGCAATGTTCTGTTTATTATCTCTAGTTTGTTTCGGTGAAAAATTAAAAAGAGAAGAAATCAAAGAAATCGAAGATGCTCAATACCAAATGCTAATAAGCTATACAAAATTCAGCGTTCTAAATATCTTTCCAAAATTAACAAAGTTTTTACTTAGAAGAAAATGGAAAGAGTTTTTAGATTTAAGAAAATCTCAAGAAAATGTCATACTCAAATTTGTGAATTCTAGAAGCAAAGAAAATGTTGGAGATAATGTTCTTTGTTATGTTGATACATTATTGAAGCTTGAGATTCCGGAAGATGAAGAAGAAGAAGAGAAGAAGAGGAAATTGAGTGAATCAGAGATTGTGACTTTGTGTTCGGAGTTTCTTAATGCAGGAACAGATCCGACCGCGACTGCGATGCAGTGGATAATGGCGATTATGGTTAAGTATCCGGAGATACAGAGAAAGGTGATGTATGTTTAATAATCTGAACAACTTGATTTTATTAATCAACAGAATTAAAGCCACACATATTTTCCGAAATCCGAAACTCGAATTGAACTTGACCCGAAAAACCCGGAACCGAACCTGATATGAAAACCTCAATTAATCAAATGGGTTTTAGGCTAATGTTGTTCACGTACCCCCACCTGAACCCAATCCAACCCGATATCCGAGCGGATACTCGAAAAACCCGAAATGATGCATTAAACAAAAAAATACATTTCCAAACTTTAACTTGTATGAAAATTTTAGAATTTAGGTAAGGAGAAATTTTGTCAATTCAACTTCTTTCCTAAAATCTAGTAGCAATTTTGTTTTTAAAATATTTTTGTATTGTTATTTGGAAAAGATAATGGTATGTGATGGCATAAAGCCAAAAATTATATTAACTCATTTTTGTATTTTTAATAATTTCGGTGTTTTTTTATAGATTTCATGTATTTTAATTAATTATGAATACATACGAACCTATTGGGATCCAAAAAATTTTGGATATAAATTGATTATCTTATTATTGACCCACCCGAACCCGACATAACCCGATCTGAGCCCGAACCCGAGCCAAAAATTTTCGGATCCTATATGGGTAGTAAACTCCTATACCCGAAAAACTCGAACCCAAAATTTTTTGACCCGTACCCTACCCGAAAACTCGAATGCCCACCCCTAAACAGAACCATCTATTTATAAAGGGTTAGATAAGGATAAATCTAAAACTTTGACTTCTATATTTTAGTGGATCAGAGGCGGTTCAGTGCAAGGGACAGTAGGACGACCGTCCCGGATCTCTTCCCTGAACCGATAATTTTAGGATCCATTTTTATGAAAAAAATATTTTTTAAATAGTGATTTAAAAGTAAAAATAATAACTAGTTAATTTTATTTTACTTATATTTATAAAAAAAAATTTACAATAAAAACCTAATACATTAAAATTTGACAAATTTATTTTTTAATAAATTAAATTTATGAAGTTTTACTTTTTTCCAAGGGTCTTTCAAATTTGTGAGCCGGTACTGTAAGATATTTATAGGAATCTTAACTATAATATAATATAATTGTATTTTCTTGTGTATATTTTCGATAGGTATACGAAGAGATGAAGAGTGTTCTTGCCGGAGAAGAGATCAAAGAAGAAGATTTAGTGAAGATGAATTATCTTAAAGCTGTGATCTTGGAGTGTTTAAGAAGACACCCTCCTGGTCATTATTTGTCTTATCATAAGGTTACTAACGACACCGTTTTAGGTGGATTTCTCATTCCTCGTCAAGGTAAATTACTTGATTTTATAATGATTAATATTGTATTATAGCTTAATGCATATAACATGGTTTTTCCACGTTAATCAGACTAGTTTAATAATCCAAACTTCATAAATATGAAAAATTGTATTTGCTATATGAATGGTCATATTCGATCTATGTTCTAGTAACCGTGCATATAACATGTTGGTAATGGAAAACGATTTTACCAAGTGATTAAAAATTTATTTTAAGTTAGGATCTACGTAGTTGCAAAATTCTTCATCATAAAAATTGATTGTTGATCAGATTTTTTCAATTCAACAATGTAATTTTTTCAAAATTGGATGATTGTTTTGAATATTCATAAACAAACTATCGATCTAATAATCTGAACTCTATTAAAAAAATTGCATGTTTAGCAAGTGTTCAGATTTGCTTTTTGATATAGTAAAAAACATAGTTAATTAGAGCTTCTCTTTCTAATGGTAAAAGATTCACGGCTGTGAGTTCCGCAACTCGTGTTCGAATCATGGGCGGATGTAAGAGTAAGGTAATGGTGTCAACTGACACCAATTACTTTTAATAAACTAATTATTTTTAGTACAAATTTTATTATATTTGGTAAAATAGTTAGTCTAAATTAGGGTTTGATCCCGATAATATGTGTTAACATGTTCAAATGATCCCATTAAAAATAATTTCTAGATCTGTCACTGGTTCGAATTATGACCACTAAAGTTTTCAAATGCGGCACTAAACGCTCCAGAATCGACAATTTTGAAGTGTCCTTTGGACTGCGTCTCCCTTGTGCTGACAAGATATTGTTGACAAAAAAATAACATCATCTTGCTTTAACAGTCAAGCTAATGAATTTGGTTTGTGTTGGATAGGTACAATAAATTTCATGGTAGGAGAAATGGGTCGTGACCCGAAAACATGGGACGATCCTCTAACATTCAAACCAGAAAGATTTCTTGAGAATGGTGAAGCTTATGGGTTTGATATGACCGGAACTCGCGAAATCAAGATGATGCCGTTTGGTGCGGGCCGAAGAATGTGTCCTGGTTATAGCCTATCACTACTTCACCTTGAATACTTTGTAGCTAATTTGGTTTGGAAGTTCGAGTGGAAAAGCGTGGAAGGTGAAGAAATTGATTTAACAGAGAAACAACAATTCATCACAATGGTTATGAAAACACCTTTCAAAGCAAATATTTACCCAAGTAGGAGAAAGTAATTTGGTTAATGTTATAAAAAAAAGTCTTTTGGGCTTGTAAGTGTTATAACAAGTTGGGCCTTTAATGGGCTTGGATATAAATATTAATATAAAATCATAACATAAGGTTTATAGTTTTTTGGCATTCGGTTTGTTTGGTTTATTCGGTTTGGTTTTTTTTTAATTTTTTATCTTTGGCCAAATTGAACCGTAAAAAAGTTCAGTTTGGCATTCGGTTTGTTCGGTTCATTTTTTCATTTTGAAATTCGGTTTTTTCAGTTCGAAAATTTTAATTTGTGTAAATTTTTGAATTTTTTCAGGTTATTTTTTTATTTTTTCGGTTTATTTTCGATTTTTTCAGTTTGTTCGATTTATTTTAGCAAGTTCGGTTCGATTAACTTTATATAAAAAATTATTGCCGAACCGAACTAAAATAAAAAATTATGCTGAATTAAACCGAACTAACCAAATAAACTAAACCAGACTAACCAAAATAAATTCAGTTCACCCTAATCTTCTTCATGAGATCATATGCAACAATTTATCACAAATGGTTATGAAAACACCTTTCAAGGCAAATATTTACCCAACAAGGAGAAAGTAATTTGGTTAATGTTATTAAAAAAAAGTCTTTTGGGCTTATATGTGTTACAACAAGTTGGGCCTTTAATGGGCTTTAATATAAATAAATAATAATATAAAATCATAACGTAAGGTTTATCAAGTCTGATCATCTTCTTCATGAGATCATCTGTAAACAACACAAACCCTAAAAATTCGAAATTGAAATGGAAGAATCAAAGCAGCAACTCTTACTTCAATTACAGCAACAACAACAAATGCAACAACGTCAACAACAATTGTATCTGATGCAACATTTGCATAAACAGCAACAACAATCGGCGATTTCTAGGTTTCCGTCGAGTAACGATTCTCATCTTCGAATTCCGGGAATGATTCAGAATCGACCAGTTAACCATGGTTCTGGCCCTAATTTGATTCAACAAACTAAGAATTTTCATCAGCAACAACAACAGGAGCAGAATGTGTTAAGTCAACAACAGAAATCGAATCGTCCATTGAATTATTTGGAGATACAATTAGCTTACCAAGATGCTTGGCGTGTTTGTCATCCTGATTTCAAACGACCTTTCGCTTCTCTTGAAGACGCTTGTGAAAGGTTCAGTTTTTTCTCTACTGTTTAGAGTTTTGATTCATGAGTTCTTGAATTTTTGAGTATAGAGAATCCTTGAAAAGAGTTGTTTCACTAATAAAGGCTAATGATTTATTAGAGTGAAGATTTTGATCATAATTTAGAGTTCTTGTGCCTTTTGGTGCTTATATGGAATCATTGTTCTTGCTGAGTTCAATGTAGTATTATCTCCATGTTTATTGCTTAGGAGTCCATTGTTATGAGCTTAGGGTGAGTGTTCGGTTCGGATCAGTTCCGTTCGGTTCCGGTTCTTTTGGTTCCTTCAATATAGGATACATATAGGAACCATTAAGAAGTTGGTTTTTGTCTGGTTCGGTTCGATTTGGATCTTAAATATTGTAACTATTTGAGAACCGAAATAGTAGTGGTTCCAGTTCGGTTCCGATGTTTTACCTGAAAAAACCAAAAATATCTAAAATGTGTAACCGAAAAGAACCAAAAATACCCAAAAGAACCAAAATATCCAAAATAACCGAAAGTACCTAGTATATCCGAGACGAAAATAACCAAAAGAACCAAAAATATCCAATAGAACCGAAAAAACCCAAAAATAACGGATTTTTTTAAAAATATTGTTAAGAGGGACATGTATTCATGGTTATTGGTATAAACACTATATTTTCGGTTCCTATGGTTCCAATCGGTTCTTTTAGTTCAGTTTTGTTCCGAACCAATATCCATGGTTCTTGATAAGAAGAACTATTTTGATAATTTAAAGATATTCGATTCGGTTACGTACCTATTTTTTCGGTTTGGTTTCAGTTTTTTTGGTTCCATGTATTTTGTCCACCCCTAAGCTTACTTGCTTTTCTGGTGCAGCATATAAACACTTACTTTATATTTTTGGTTCATGTGGTTCCAATCGGTTCTCTCAGTTCGGTTCTGTTCCAAACCAATATTCATAGATCAAGAACCATTCTTTTAATTTAAAGAATATTCGATTCGGTTCGGTTTGGTTTTTTGGTTTCGGATATTAAGCTTACTTGCTTTTCAAGTGCAGGTTGTTACCTTATCATGTAGTAGCAGATTATGAAGCAGAAGAAGATGATAGAATACTCAAAACAAACACAACAAACCAAACACTACCTCGATGTCAACAATGGGACAACAACATAGCTAAAAAAGTTACAGAATTTGCAGCAACATTTGAGAAACAATGTCAAGCTTTTAACATTCTAACTCAAAAGAGAAGAGAAGGAGAGTTTAAATCCGAGGAAAAGTTAATGATTGAACAATTTCTATTACATGATGAGAAAAAAGCATGTATTGAGCTAAAATCAGAATTGGATAAAGAGAGGTTAAGAATGGTTGCTTTGGCTCAAGCAGAATCACAACAACAATCTCGTAATGAGAAGATGATGATGATGATGATGGCTCGTGGTAATGGAGAACAAGGACGTAATGTGAATCCTTATATGATGATGATGAATAGATTTGGGAATAATAATAATATTAGTAATCAGAAAGATGTTGAGAAGGAACCATTGGAAGGTTTTTTGAATGATGAAGAAAATGAGAAGTTGAGAGTAAGTGGTGATTTTGATTTGAATATTAGGTAAAATTGAAAGAAGAGATTTTTGGATATTCATGAGATATTATATTATTGAAATAAGAGAATTCTCAAAAATAGGTTTTCTTTTTTTAAGTTTTGGTTTCAAAATTACTATCCTTAGAAATATTTTTATTTTAAAAATATTATAAACTAAAAATGGTCTTAAATTTAGATTATGAAAACTAGTTAGTAAAACCGAATCTAAAAATTTAAATTGTTATAATTCAGTTTTGATATTTACATTATTTTTAAATATATATATTTTAAAAATAATTGAAACTAGGGGTGGGCATTTAAACCGAATTAAACTAACTGAACGAAATTTTGTTTGGTTAGTTCGGTTCGGTTTATTCGGTTATTTCTATTCAATTCAGCAATTTTTTATTTTAGTTCGGTTTTTGGTTCGGTTCGGCAATAATTTTTTTTATACTAAATTAATCGAATCGATCTAAACCGAACTTGCTAAAATTAACCGAACAATCGAGAAAACTGAAAAAACAAAAAACAAAAAAAAAACAAAAAATTTAGCCAAAATTAAGATTTTCGAACCCAAAAAACCGAATTTCGAAAAGAAAAACCGAACAGGACAAACCAAATGTTGAACCAAACTGGACAAACCGAATGTTGAACCAAACCGAACTTTTGTTCAGTTCATTTCAGCTAAATAAACCGAAAAGACGAAAACCGAACAAGTCGGATGCCCACCCCTAATTAAAACCATGTGATATTTTTTTTCATCTTTGTATGTTTTGTGAATTACTCTACTTTAATGTAAATTCTTTTCTATAGTAATGTACACACAAGTCATTTTTTTTAACTTACATAAAGCTTTTTATTATGAACACTTTTTGAGTTATAAAAAAGCCAGTCACCAAGAACCAAAACGCCGGCACTGGACTAGCAAGCATCATCATCCTTCAATCTTCATCATCACACTTATAGTAGAATCGAAGTTTTTCGCCGATTTTAAGGACGAACAAGAGTAGAAGCACGTTCTTGTAAATGTCTCAAGCTTTTCTCCATACTAACTTGAACCATTTCAGCTAGCATCTTCTTAGCTTTACCAGATTGATCATCTCCATCTATATGAGAGATTAAGTTTGAAACTATATTCTCTATTGTATCAGGTTGAGCTTCTGATCTTGGACTATTTGAATCTCTTAGTAAACAAAGAAGTCTTTGAGCTTTAATTCGAGATTTCGATGTTCCTTGAACTGTGAGTTCAAGTAGTCCTGGTATTACACCTTCTTTAAGAATTGGCTCTCTGTATTTACTTCTATCACTTTGACACAATGTTAAAAGCACGCTTACCGCGTGTTCTCGGCCTTGTAATGAACCGTTTTCGAGAACTTCTACAACTGCAAAAACTCCTCCTTCATCTGAAGTTAACTCTGTTCTTGCTTCTTCATCAGAAACCATCAAAGATTCTATAAGAGAACAGCATTTCTCAGATGTTTTAGATGAGTTTTTACTTGATTTGAGAAGGTTTAGTATTGGTAAGAGTGGTTTGGTTGCTAAGATCATGGTTAAGTTATTGGAGAATGTAGAGAGGTTTGAAAGTGCCATTACTGCATCAGCTTTAGCTTGTGGAGTTCCATGTTTTATGACTTTTACTAATAGAGGAATTACTCCTTTATCTCCAATGATTGGTTTGTTGTTAGCTGATGCAGAGAGAGTGAGTAAAGATGCAGAAGCATACTCTTGAAGTGTTGAGCTATTTGATTTTAAGAAGTTGACTATTGGCTCTAAAGCACCAGCTTCAATTATGCTCACCTTATTCCTGAAAATTAAAAAATTAAAAAATATCAACTAAGAATAGTCATAGAGGAGAATATTCATGAAGACAATGACACTTATGTTTCCTAGCATATAAGCAAAAAACAATCTTTCTTTCTCAAAGACTTAAAAGTGTATTCAATTGTAATTAAAGCCACCTAACCTAACTCTTAGGAAAACCAAACCGACCTAAAGGTAAAGAGATTGAATTAAAATTAAATGTTTATGGACATGAATATTAAAGTAGAAAGTAAAGAAAGGTTTGGATGTAAAACAAAAGTGATGACCAAAAACAAAAGTCGTTTGCGTATAAACTAAGGATGATTCAAAACAATACTAAGTCTGGTAAAACAATGGTCCTACAGATTTTGTAAAGAGCTAATAAAATAAAGTTAGGCAAACTTATTCATACCTACCCAAAACAAAGAGTTAGTTAAATTCAGGTGATTTCCACAAAAGAATAATCTTTGACACAAGTTAATCCTCTGTTTTCTGATTTGACTGAAACCTAAAGCCTGTTTGGATCAAGATTGGCTAATTAGTGTTTCTCTTTATCTAATGGAATCAAAGAAAATGGAATTTGCGGCGATGTTAACCTTGACATGATGCTCTCTATGTGATTAAAGAGAAAAAGATTCTTGTTTTTTGGTCTTATATTGCAACTAGATTCTTTGCTTGCTTATGGAATGTCTAAACTAACATGACTCTAGCTTTTGTGTAGAAATTTCATTTGCAACTAGAAACCAATCAAAACCTTACAAAGTATAACTAAAAAAGAAGAAGAATAGTCAGAATTCTCTAGAAAATGGATAAACCAAAGAATAATTTAAAAGTAGGTAGGAATAAAAAAAGAGTATATAATTGAGGAAATATCTTGTTCCCTTAAATTGATGAACCCTAGGAAGATTTAAACTCTCAATACCAAAAAAATTCCTTCAAATGGAAGCAAAAAAGAGGATCACAAAGTATAAACATGGAGTACACTCCAAGCAAAAAAACAAAGATAAGAGGCTGAAAAAGTTGATGGATCCATCCTAACTTTCTGAAAGAAAAGTAGTTAAAGCTGAAAAACAGGATCACTATGATCAAGATTATCAATCAAAGACAATTATCCAATCATGAACTTACATGATACCAAACAAAAAGGCACAAATTGACATCTATTGAATTCTCACCAAATAAGGAATACAAAATTGCTTTTCTACGAATTCATATGAAGTAATGGAATCTTCAAAAATCCATATCTATCTATCATCAACGAATTCTAATAACCTAGTTTCGGATTAAATCATCTTATATTCAAAGAATTCTGAAGTAATGGAATCTTCAAAATCCATATCTATCTATATTCAACGAATTCTGATAACCTAGTTTCGGATTAAATCATCTTATCGAATATGAGATTTGATTAAGCAGATAAATCACTAATTAGATCAGTATATGAAAAGAAAACAAAAGATGAAGGAAAACGTACATCTCATCTTTAACGGCGAGGTTAATGAGAGCAAGTAAAGCTGCCTCATGATGCGATTCAGGTGAATCGAGACGAAGCATCGAAACAAGAGGTTCAACAGCTTGAGAAAAGTGTCGGCGGCATCTATGTGACGTTTTAGTGAGCCGACGGATCTCTTTAGCTGCAAACAATTTCGAATCGAGATCTTCTGATCTTATAAAACTAAGAACTCTTTGGATTGAAGCAGAAGACGATGAATAAACCGAAACCGCAACCGAAGCTGAAACCGGCGTATTGAACGATTCGTGATCTACACCACGAGGCGAATCGCAATCAAGATTTGTATCGATTGATGATATGGAAGAGGAGGAGGAGAAGGAGGAAGAAGAAGTAACGGTGGTTGTTTCTCCGTCGAGGTCCATTTCAGGTAGATTGAAGAAAGATCTGAGAGATAGAGAGCTTTAGCCAACGGTTATATAGTACGTGTATATATATAGTCCACGAGGGGAAATAATTAAATATAATTAAAAATACAAAATACATATTTTATTTTATTTTTGTTTGACAGTCAACTATTTTATTTTTGGAAATATCTTTTGCTTTTGATTATATAATAAATCAAAATGGTAAGATATCAAAATTAATAGAATAATATGGGTTAAAGACTTTTAAGTTTTTTTTTGTTTTAAAGAAAAGACTTTTAAGTTTTAAATGATGCCTTAGATTTCTCTTTCTTTTTATTTTTTTGAGATCTTGTAATAATAATGCCAATTGTCAAACATTTTATTCCAAATTAAATAATCAATCCAAATTTTGGACTACAAATTAAATAATTATTTTTGGTTTCTTATGAATTAGTTTTTTTGTAGTTTTTGTAAGATGGTGTTCCACTACTTTGAAATAATTTCTAATGAAAAACTATTAAAATCACATTTAGTTACTCTTACAAATCAATATTTTGTTTGTTTAATTGAAATTGTCTAGAGTTACAAAGAGAATCAATATTAGTTGCTACTACAAGTTATGTAAAAATTTGCTCCATTTTTAGAACTTGCTTCATTTTTATTAGCATATCACAAATATATAAATCTAGAGAAAGTAAAAACATGTTAAACTCTGAATATTTTTTAAAATCTTCAATATATCATCACAATCATTTCAAAAATAATCCATTACATGAAATTATGAAAAAATAAAAAAGGACATACTTAATCAAAACAAATTAGAACATATCAAACCATTTCATGATTAGAAATGTTTGTTTAGAAAATCTTTGCAACATCTTTCATAAGACCACGATTTGCACTTGCAAAATCGGAAAACTCTTGGTACGATATGTATCCATCACCATCTGTATCAATCTCAGCCATCATACGTTTAATGTCATCGTGTGTGACCGAGCCAAGGTTCTTAAGAGCATCTCCAAGTTCGGTCGCTGAGATTTTTCCATCTCCATTAGCATCAAACTTTTTGAAAATACGATCATGCTCAGTTTTTTCTGTTGCATCAGCCATTGTTTTAGAGCTATGTTTTTTTTTGTTCGAAAAGACTAGGTAATTGTAAGACTTATATAAAGAAATTTTGAATGTGATTAAGTTTGAGGCTATGCTTTAAACTAGGCCATTTAAGGAGAAATTTGAATTTACTAAAATTAGTATGTGACTTTGTCTTCCACAAACCATAAAAACATGATTTCTTATTTTTTTCTTACAAAATATTGATTTTCACCATCTAACTCTGATGTTCTGTTACCATACCAAAAATTGAACTTGATCATTCGTATACGAATACAATAGATTTGAATTATTAGACGGATCTATTGTGACCATAGATTAATGTGACTAAAAATTATATTAACAAGTTAGATTTAAATTTAACTACTCATACATGGTTTTGATGTAACAATACAAACCCACATATCAAAATCAACATTCAAGAAAAATCTACTTGAAATATTACATGTTAATTAATATATAAACAAGATCTTAGTGTAAGTAATTTTTTCATTACAAAACAATGATTTTCACCAATATATTAGATTAAGATCTAACTATTCATCCATTGTATGATCTAACAATACAAATTAAAATCAACTTTAGAGAAAAAAAAAACCATCATTTGAAATCAAGAGCTTTGTCTTGATGTAAAGAATGTATACAACAATGTGAAGGAACTAAACAAGTACTAAAGATTAACTTACCAAAATGGTTGGATTGTAATAAGTAAATCGAAAAGAAAAAAATTTCCATGGCTGAATCAAATGGGTTTTTCAAGCTATGGATACAACTTAAAAGATGTGATTAAACTCATATCTTTTGAAGTAATTGAGAGTATAAAGCTCTTAACTTTAAGGAGCTCTATCAAAAGGCTTAGTATCATTGTAACAAGTATCCCAAACTGCCTCCATTGCATCTTTAGCTGCAACTTCTGAGCAAAATGGATTGCCTCTAAGTGATTTCAACACTCTTCTTTTTATACATTCCTTTTGGGAAAAAAACAACACAAAATCAACCATATTGCCACAAGTCTAACTAATGCAATTCCTTCTGTTAAAGTAACTTACTTGTTCATGTCCTCTTAACTTAATGAAACCTCGCAAAAGTTCTCTTTTGAAATGGCAATCGCCGCTTAAATGACCTGCACGAATCTGTTCCAAGAATAACACACACACATCAAAACCTATTAAGAACTTATATACCGATTTAAAGCTTTATCGAAACATTGTATAATCACCTCACTACAAGCATGGTGAGCACAATTAGTCCAATCCAAGTTTTTAGCACGACATTCGTCATAAGCATGGATTAATTCATGTATAACTACTTGATTCACTTCATCTTGAATCGTCAGATAGTTACTACACACAGTGATCTAAAGCAAGATTTCAGCTTTACCATTATGATTGAAACAAAAAGAAGAAGAAACATTGAAATAGCTTTTACCCCTCTTCCTTTAGTGAATCCTCCAGCTACAGGACCAGTACAAACAACTGCTTTTACAAAGTTATCACCAATTCTACAACCAGATTTCTCCATTTGTTCCATTAGAAACTTCACAATTGGATCTATAATCAAAACAAAGCAAGTAATATAAGAACCTTAAGCTCCTTAAACCCTAGATTCCTCTAAAATTCCCAAACAAATTTCTCAATATACTTACAGAAGCGCTAATCAAAACATACTAAGATTGAGAAGTCGAAGATAAATAAAAATTGCTAAGATTGAAAACGAGATCAAAACAAAGCAGGTAATATAAGAACCCTAAGCTCCTTAAACCCTAGATTCCTCTAAAATTCCCAAACAAATTTCTCAATATACTTACAGAAACGCTAATCAAAACAAGCAAAACACACTAAGATTGAGAAGTCGAAGATTAAATACAAATTGCTAGATGATTAATCTGTAAATTACTTCGGAAACTTCTCTGAATCATATCTTGACATTCTTCGATAGATTTGCCACGATTTTTTCCAGGATTAAAATCGGATCCAGAATTCGGAGCTGCTGCATCTTCCATTCAAATCTCTGCTTCGCTCTGAATCGATTTTGACGACGGAAGATTTTTTTTCCGAAGCCGGAGAATAACAAAGATCGATCGATGGACGGCGAATGAAGAAGACGGAGTGAATAAAGAGGGTAAGGGTAAATACGTAAATTAAACAATACCGGTTTTTGGTTCAATTTTGGTGAAATTTTAATTTTAATTTTCCGGTTTGATGACGTCAGCGAATCGTGTGTAAATGTGACATCTCTCTCGGTACTAGTCTTCGTCAACAACTTTCCTTTTCGAAGACCTCAAATTTATTATTAATGAAATTAAATTCGAAAAAATATTTATTTATTTTTATACTTCGCTTTTGATCAGTCGTCTTCTTCGTCAAAACGTTTCTTCATCTTCTTCGAAAAGCTTCTTCTCTGCGACATTGGTCACTGGTTCGTATTTATCTCGTTTGATTTCATCATTGTGGAAACTGCCAAGTGTTAGTGATTTCTCTGGTTTGCTTAATTTTGGGATTTTTCGTCACTTGTAGCGAGTGTTGAAGAACACTCTGGCTGTGAGAAATTTAATGTGATACTTACTGTTTTTGAAGTTTTTCTTCACATTTATAAGCTTCTTTTGATTACGAGAGTGAAGTAAAAATTTGATTGAATCGGAATTATGAACTATTGCTTTGTGTTAATCCTCTTTTCTCCTTAAGGTTTTGTGATTCTACTTGTTTATGTTTTAGATGGCTACTGATATTGATGAGATGGAAATTGATAGCACTGATCAAGTATCTGCTTCTATACTACCATTTGCAAGAAGGTGAATGTTCTTCTTCTTCTTCTAGTGTTTCCATGATCTGTTTCGCTTTTCTAATAAAAGAGAACTCATGATCAATGTACCTCTTGATAATCTGTGTACACTATACATTTGTTCTCAGATTTTATTTGTTTGTTTGTTTTAAGTCTTACATAGTTTATATGTGATGATGTGTTACCAGTTATCAAGTAGAAGCACTTATGAAAGCAATGAAGAAGAATACACTTGTATTTTTCGAGACGGGTACAGGCAAGACTCTCATTGCCATTATGCTTCTTCGAAGCTACGCCTACCTTTTTCGCAAGCCTTCAACCTGCTTCAGTGTCTTTTTGGTTCCTCAAGTAGTTCTTGTCACTCAAGTATGTTATCTTTCTATATTTTTGTTAACTCTTATAGTACATATTGAGGCATTTCTCTTGGTTAACTATGTTTTCTACGCATACTGTCTTATTGAGAGTAAAACAGCGGGATTAAATTTAGGTAAGGATTTAAGTTTTGGACAAAGTGATACACGAATAGTCAATTCAGAGATGCACGAACATATATGCTTGTCTTTTATTCTACAATTTATGTAAAATATCTTGCTGCATTTTCATATTAGAGATATAATTTGTATTACTCTCCCTTATTGGGTTCAGACTTATGAAGTTAGATGTTCATACTTTCTCCTTTTGTGCTTAATGCAGCAAGCAAAAGCCCTGAAGATGCATACTGATTTACAAGTGGGTATGTATTGGGGAGACATGGGGGTTGACTTTTGGGATTCTTCAACATGGAAACAAGAAGTTGATAAATATGAGGTATCCTCTCCTTCTTTTGACTGATATATACATATATGAATTTTGCAAAACTGAACTTGTGTTATATAAAACTATTTCATGCTAATTTTCGCTGAAATTAGCATAGAGGTCCTGTTTGGAGCTTTAAAGTGTTCATTCTGTTTTTTTGCCTTGCTTTTACAACTGCAGGTTCTTGTGATGACCCCTGCCATTTTGCTCAATGCATTAAGACATAGTTTCCTGAAATTGAACATGATCAAGGTTCTAATATTTGATGAGTGCCATCATGCTTCTGGAAAGCACCCCTATGCTTGTATCATGAGGGTGAGCTTTAAAAGTAACTCTTAATTGGAGAATTCAGACCTCAATGAAGTCTCATTGATACCCTAGGAAATATATATGAGAAAATATCTATTTTTTAAAGTAGCCTTTGCACTTTTTGATACATTGCTCTTTCTCATGTAGGAGTATTATCACAAGGAGTTGGCAACTTCCGAAGTTCCAAAGATATTTGGGATGACTGCATCCCTTGTGAAAACAAAGGGTAATATGCATTTAAGTTCTTTCGTGATTGGATTTATACACTTTGCGTTTTAGATTTCACGTTTTTTTACTTCTGTGTGTTTCTTCATTCAACAGGTGAGAATTTGAAAAGCTACTGGAAAAAGATTAAGGAACTCGAAACTCTAATGCATTCAAAGGTCGCTTCTTTTCTTTGTCTTGATCTTTTTGATATTATCGCTTCTGATTTGTGTTTCTATATATAGATAATGAAGATTTATTCTATTCTAATCTTCGAAAGGTGCCCTTAATATTAGAAAAAGGTGTTTCAGATTTATATTTTTACTTGGTATTGTGAGAATAGTCATTGCAAAAGTACGATTCAGTCACTTTACCATTTAAATGCAGTTAGTTACTCAATCTGTTAGTTGCTTAAGTGTACCGATAATAACAAATTGAACCATATTACTATTTCAAAAATCTAACAATCATAGCCATTGACTTGTTTGAATAATAAAGGTCCATACTTGTGAGAATGAGTCTGAGCTGGCAAAGTTTGTCCCCTCTTCTACACCAAGATTCAAGTACTACCAAAACATGGACATACCAAATAGAAAACGTGAAAACTTGGTAGCGAAGCTGGAAAAACTAACTACCAAGGTACGCAGGGTTAAAATTGCTAAGTGAATGGTTTCTATGTTACTGTCATTGATTGTTTGATAATAAATACAGACTACATTATTAAAACAATGTAAACTGATGATAAGACTTATTTTCAGCATCGCTTATCCCTTGCAACCATGGATCTCAAAGATTCAACTGTTAAATCAATAGAGAGGAGACTGGAGAAGATAAGGTCATGTATAATTTATTGCTTTGAAAATCTCGGAATTTTGCTTGCACAGAAGGTAATTTGAGTCTTTGGTACTGCTTTAAAGTTTTGGATTACAAAGAAAAGTAGTGGTGTAATAATTTTTTTCAACAACAGGCTGCTCAGTCATTATCAGCCAGTCAGAGTGACTTCGTCTCATGGGGCCATCTAAATATGTTTAGCGAGACATTCATAAAAAAATTCTGTTTTGATACTTCACAAGCATTTTTAGCTGACATGCCTCATGGTAGTTTTTTGCTGGCTAACTTCTTAAAATAGAAGATTCATTCATTTTTTTTTGTTTATGCTCACTTTTTTTTTCTGTGTTTCTGTATATAGGCGTTAATGGTGGTGTTGCTAACATAAAAGAAAATTTTGAGGCGGGTCTTCTAACGCCAAAAATAATATGCCTTGTTGAATCTCTTCTTGGTTATAGGTTTGGCTCCTGCTTATTATACTAAATTTTGAAATGAAGATCCAAATTAGAATCCACTCATTGTAATGATAGGAGTATTAAAGTTTTCATTTCACTTTCCCACTGACACTGTATTTTGTAGATACATTTGCAACGGTTAGATTCCTATTATACACAATAATCTGCTTAATGTAACATGATTTCATTTTCAATTTTGTTCCTATGAATTTTTGTTGATACAGCTCCCTGAAGAAGATGCGGTGCATCATTTTTGTGGATAGGGTGATAACAACAATTGTTTTGGAATCCTTTTTGGCTGAGATTCTTCCAAACTATAATAAGTGGAAAACCAAGTATGTAGCAGGAAATAACTCTGGTCTGCAGAGTCAAACTCGAAAGAAGCAAAATGAAATCGTGGAGGAGTTCCGAAGAGGCGAGGTATAGTCAAATTCCTGTTAACTGCTGTATTTATTGTTCTGCTATGTTTAATTCTGAGTAACCTGTTTTCATTTGTAGGTAAACATCATTGTAGCAACATCTATTCTAGAGGAAGGTCTAGATGTTCAAAGTTGCAATCTGGTTATCAGATTTGACCCTGCATCCAACATTTGTAGTTTCATACAGTCTCGTGGGCGTGCAAGAATGATAAATTCAGACTATTTAATGATGGTGGAAAGGTATGTCATATATCTGGTTGACTGGTTGGTATTCACAGACTTTATGGTTTTCTTGAATTCTCATAAATCAGTAGCTCTTGCTTGATAACATCTAATCTCTTTATCACATATTTCCTCTGGCAGCGGGGATCTGAAAACAGAATCTCGGTTGAGGAATTATCTTTGCGGTGGGAAAAGAATGCGTGAGGAGTCTTTGGATCATGCTCTTGATCCATGTCCACCTCTTCTTGATAATTCATTGGAGGATTCCTTCTGTGTTAGCAAAACGGGAGCAACTGTAACTCTTAGCTCAAGTGTCTGCTTATTATATTTCTACTGCTCAAGGCTTCCTTCGGATGAGTTAGTCGGATACTCATCAGTTAGTTTTCGTGCAGATTCTGCTTCTTTAAATTTTCTTACTGATTTTTTATTCTTTTGCTGGTAAAGGTACTTTAAACCAGCTCCTACATTTGATATAAACAAGGAAAAGGGAATTTGCAGCCTTTACCTTCCTAAGAGCTGTCCAGTAAATGAAGTTAGAGTTCAAGCAAATGTTAGTATTTTAAAACAAGCTGCCTGTCTTGAAGCTTGCTTTCAGCTGCACAAAATTGGAGCTTTAAGTGATCATCTTGTGCCTGACATGGCCGTGGCGGAATCTGTCGTGCAAGAATCTGGTAAGTTTTTGCATCTTCATATTTTCGATTTGGACTGTATAATAAATCTCTTATCCATGAGGTATGAATTTGCAGAGAAAGTCCACTATAACACAGAACAGCCATGCTACTTTCCCCCAGAACTAGTCTCTCAGTATTCAGCACAGTCGCAGATAGCATACCACTTCTATTTAATAAGAATGAAGCCAAACTCTTCAAGAGATATCGATTTGAACGATATTCTTCTGGGCACCAGAGTTATGCTTGAAGATGAAATTGGAAACACATTCTTTTGTTTGGATGATCATAAAGGTTCAATAGCTGTGATATTAAGTTATGTTGGGGTGTTTCACCTATCACAAGAGGAGGTATATTTACATATCTTAATTTGAAATCCAAACTCGATAACTCTCTGTCTTTTCTTGTTGAATTTTTTTTATGTTTTCAGGTTCTTTTGTGTAGAAAGTTTCAGATAACTCTTCTCCGAGTTCTTCTGGATCATAGTGTTGAAAATTTGAAAAACTCATTAGATGGACTGCAGCTCAGAGATGGGATAGGACTTGATTATCTTCTAGTTCCATCCACTCATGAGCATGGAAGATCTCTTATTAATTGGGAGGTTATTAGATCCGTAAATCTAACTTGCCACAAAGCTCGCGAAAGACACACAGATTGTTCTGCCAAAGGTGGTTCTTACATTCTACATACGAAAGACGGATTGTCTTGTACTTGTGATGTACAAAATGCATTGGTTTACACTCCACACAATGGATATGTATACTGCACCAAAGGCATTCTTAACAATCTTAATGCGAATTCGTTAATGAGGGGAAATGCCGATCATACTTACTTACAATATTATGCAAAAAGGTACCAAAAAAAAAGTTCCATTGAAAGATTGATACATCTATTTTATCTATAAAGGTGCTAAAATCCTGTAATTTTTTATGTAGGCATGAGATTCACTTACGTTATTTGGATGAACCTCTTCTGATTGGTAGACACATATTCACAATGCACAATCATCTTCAGTTGACCAAGAAGAAAAAGAAGAAAGGTTTTTAATCTTTAATCACAATCTTACTAATTGTATCTCATGTTCTTGTGGAAATCCTAATTGCAATTCTTTGTTTGATTACAGTGCATGACCGAGAGTTTGTTGAATTACCTTCTGAATTGTGTCAAATTATTATGTCTCCCATATCAATTGATATGGTTTATTCATATACATTCATCCCTTCTATTATGCAACGTATTGAATCTTTGCTTATAGCATACAACTTAAAGAAAAGTATTCCAAAAGTCAAAATCCCAACCATCAAGGTAAATACTCTGAACTTTTAATTATGGATTTTGATGATGATTTTTCACCAAATGTTTTTATTCACTAAGGTTTTGGAAGCTATCACGACGAAGAAGTGCCAAGATCAATTTCACTTGGAATCATTAGAAACTCTTGGTGATTCTTTTCTTAAGTATGCTGTTTGTCAGCATCTATTCCAAAACTATGTTACTCACCATGAAGGTCTTCTTAGTGCAATGAAAGTTGGTATGATCTCAAATGTCATGCTCTGCAAAGTTGGATGTGAACAAAAACTTCAGGTACCTCTAAATTGTAACCAGTGCCTTGATGTTCTATAGATATAAATATATGTTGTTTTGATTACAGGGATTTATTCGCAACGATTGTTTCGAACCTAAAGAGTGGATGGTTCCTGGACAATCATCTTCAGCTTATGTTCTTGTGAAAGATACATTACCGAAGTCTGGAAAGAACATTTACATTACGAAAAACAGGAACTTGAAAAGAAAGAGTGTGGCGGATGTTGTGGAATCGCTAATCGGTGCATATCTTAGCGAAGGAGGTCAACTAGCAGCTCTAATGTTCATGGACTGGGTGGGAATAAAAGTCGATTTAACAACTATGGCGAACCAAAGAGAACCCCCACCAATTCGAGCCGAGAAGCTAGTTAATATAACCTATATGGAGTCTTTGTTGAACTACAAATTTAAAGATAAGACTCTCCTAGTTGAAGCATTGACTCATGGCTCGTACATGATTCCAGAAATTCCTAGATGTTATCAGGTCTGGTCACTTAATCATCAAATTACGGGTGCGCATTCGGCTTTTCCGGTTCGGTTTATTCGGTTTTCTGTTTTTCTTTTTTTTTGCCGAATTGAACCGAATAAAAGTTTGGTTCGGTTCGGTTCAGTTTGGTGCGGCATTCGGTTTGTTCACTTCGGTTTCTCATATTTATAGTTCGGTTTATTTGGTTTGAAAATCTTAATTTTGGTGCATTTTTGGCTAATTTTCTGTTAACTGTCAGGTTTTTCGGTTAATTTTGGGTTTATTCGGTTAATTTCAGTTAATTATATCTAGTTCGGTTCGGTAAAATAAAAATTGTAGCCGAACTAAAAACCGAACTAAAATAAATAAAAATTTCCGTTCTAAACCAAAATAACTGAATTAACCGAACTAAATTTTACTCGGTTCGGTTTAAATGCTCAGCCCTACTGATCAAACATTTGATTTCATTATCGTTTTGTTTAATAAACTAATTTGATATCTTCCACAGAGGTTGGAGTTTCTTGGTGACTCAGTATTGGATTATCTCATAACGAAGCATCTATACGATAAATATCCTGATCTTTCTCCTGGATTACTTACTGATATGCGATCAGCTTCAGTAAACAATGAATGTTATGCTCAAGTGGCTGTGAAAGCAAACTTGCATAAACACATTCTTTATGCTTCTCATGATCTTCACAAGCATATCTCAAGATCAGTCAGTGAGTGTGAAGAGTCTTCTTTGCAATCCACTTTTGGATATGAATCGGATATTTCTTTTCCTAAGGTAAACATTTACTTTACTTCGCATAGGGCTGAGCATTTAAACCGAACCGAAGAAACCGAATTTAGTTCGGTTTATTCGGTTTGGTTATTTTGTTTCAATTCGGCAATTTTTATTTTTATTTTAGTTCGGTTTTTGGTTCGGTTCGGTTTGGCAACAATTTTATTTTACACTATATTAACCGAATTGAACCGAACCGAACTAGCTAAAATTAACCGAATAAACTAAAATTAACTGAACATACGGAACCGAATTTAGTTAGGTTTATTCGGTTCAGTTATTTTGGTTCAGTTCGGCAACCTTTTTTCTTTTTATTTTTTAGTTCGGTTTTTGGTTTGGTTCGGTTCGACAACAAATTTATTTTACACTATATTGAATTGAACTGAACCGAACCGAACTAGCTAAAACTGACCGAATAAACCGAAATTAACCAAATATACGGAACCGAACCGTATTTATTTCGGTTATTTCGGTTCAGTTCGACAGTTTTTTTTTATATTCTAATTCGGTTTTTAGTTCGGTTCGGCAACAATTTTATTTTACACAATATTAACCGAATTAAACCGAACCAAACTAGCTAAAATTAACTGAATGAACCGAATAAACCGAAATTAGCTAAAATTTAACCGAAATAAATAAAGATTTTTTCGAACTGAATAAATCAAAAAATGAAAAACCAAACCCAACTTTTATTCGGTTCAGTTTGGCAAAAAAGAAAATCGAAAAAACGGAAAACCGAAAAAACCGAATGCCTTTAGCACATAACTAGATAAGGTCTCAAAACATCTTCCTTATTATTATTTCTTTGATCTTCTCTATTGTTTAGGTTCTTGGAGATGTGATAGAATCTTTAGCTGGTGCTATACTTGTCGACTCTGGTTATAACAAAGAAGTAGTATTTGCAAGTATGAAACCACTCTTAGGTGTTATGATAACTCCAAAGACTGTTAAGCTACATCCAGTGAGAGAATTATATGAATTTTGCCAAAAATCGCAATTCGAGTTGAGTAAATCTAAGGAGTTTAAGAATGGTGAAGCTTATTTCACTGTTGAAGTTAAAGCTCAAGAACAGAGTTTTACATATACTGCTAAAGCTTCTGATAAGAAAATGGCGAAGAAATTGGCTTATAAAGAAGTTTTGAAGTCACTTAAGATTAGTTTTGGATCCTAATGTTCTCTTTATTTTATTGAATTATGAAATTATATTATTGTAGGTTGGTTTTTATGAGAGTTAAATAAAAATAAAGGCTCGTATTTATTTAAACGTGAGCAAAACAAAAACTAAAATCAATATCTAACACAAAAATTAGTGCTGGATATTTTTTCCGAAATCTAAACCGGAACCAAACTGAAAACTCCAGAACCGAAACCTAATTGTATTTTTGAATAAATATATTTGACTAACTATTTATATCTTCCTGACAATTTTCAAGTATTCTACCAGTTGTCGAAAGCTAATTGGTCAATAAATTTATTATGTTCAACATGTTTCTTCTTGTTATATATACATATTAGTTTGCAAATTTATAAACTCTACTTTCCTCACTAGCTGTTCAAAATCCAACGAATCTCCATTTCGGTTATATGTAACGCCCTATTCCCTGGGCAAGCCCAATAACTTTTAGTATGATACTGTCTTTTTTGGGCCACAAAGGCCCGCATGACTTTCTTATTGGGTACCACCCCAAAATGCCTCATACTATTTAGGGATATTAGACTCCTTATATACTAACTAATCTATGACTAGTTTTCCAAAGTGGGATATTTGTGTTTGACCACACATGGATCCCACAAATCACCTGTTGATACCAGGTGTAGCACCTATCCTAAAAGCCTATTTCGACTCAAGGCCCAGCTGGACGCCGACATCGAGAGGAGAAAGAGGCTTAGAAGGACAAGGCCTAAATGGGCCGATCTGACGAGCTGGGCTTTCCAGCTTGAGGCCCATTATGTTTAGTAATTTAATTAGGGTGTTGAGCATGTATTTTCATTATAAATACTCATGTAATTATTCCTTAAGGATATATGAAATTCTTCCTAGCTTTTACCCACAAGATCAAAGATTTAAACCTACTTGTGAAGTCTTGATTCAACAGTTGGCGCCGACTGTGGGGATCGAACCCACGGCCACGTGATGCTTGGTGAGGTTAAGTACTCCATCGGGATGGTCCTTTTTAGCTCCAGCTCGTTTGTTGAAGTCATATTGGCTAGAGTGTCGGCAAGCGTGTTCTCATTTCGTGGAATCTTGGTGAGGTGGACATAATTCACGAGAGGCTGAGGATTCGGCAACATTCATACGGGAGGTGGACATAATTTATGATAGACAAATCACCAAGCTATTCAAGATTACCCGCCGAGCTGAATATTCTAGAGAGAGAAAGAAGAGAGAAGGGAGAGCAATTCTACCTGCAAGGAAATTCTGAGATGTGGAGATTTAGAATGAAGAATGAGGGGGTATTTATACTATTGGAAAACGGCGGTTACCGAGGCGCGTAATGATTGCGCGTGGGAATCTGTAAAGGTGTGACCTTCTAGCTTCCCCCTACGAAAACGATTCGATAAAGCCTACGAGAGCATTTAATGCACTTCAGCCGAAATGAACTTTATTTTAGAAGATCAATCGCCGATTCACGGATCCATCGCCGACCTGGGGGGGGGGGACTAACTGTTAATACCAAGTGTAGCACCTATCCTAAAAGCCCATTTCGACTCAAGGCTCAGCTGGACGCCGACATCGAGAGGAAAAAAAGGCTTAGAAGGACAAGGCCTAAATGGGCCGATCTGACGAGCTGGGCTTTCCAGCTCGAGGCCCATTAGGTTTAGTTAATGTAATTAGGGTTTTGAGCATGTATTTTCAATATAAATACCCATGTAATTATTCCTTAAGGATATATGAAATTCTTCCTAACTTTTACCCACAAGATCAAAGATTTAAACCTACTTGTTAAGTCTTGATTCAACATCACCCCTAGTAGAGAACGCAACGTCCTTGTTGCATACCAGCCGACCCTCCTGATTCCATCATAGAATCGATCGCGCTCTGATACAAACTTGTAACGCCACATTCTCTGGGCCGCTACTACAAGCCCAATACCCCTTAGTATGATACTGTCCGTTTTGGGCCAGAAAGGCCCGCACGACTTTCCTATTGGGTACCACCCCAAAAGGTCTCATACTATTTAGGGATATTAGACTCCTTATATACTAGCCAACCTATGACTAGTTTTCCAATGTGGGATATTTGTGTTTGACCACACATGGGTCCCACATATACCCCAAGCGGGAACAATTTCCCTTGCGCTATACCCTAGTTTTAATCTAAGCCACGAAGACATTTTGGATACTCCAATGGCGTGTTATGTGGATATATCGTGGAAGCTAGAAAATCATATGAGTGGAGTAGGATGGATGTTACAACTACACGCCGGAAGTGTCGATATTTTAGTAATGAAGGGCTTCTATCGCTATCCATCACCATTACATATTAAATTGCACAACCCACTCTGGGCAATGGAGACGCTTAAAAGAAGGGAAGATATTGTAATATTTTTGTCACAGATTCAGTTGAATTGACCAATATGGTGCTTACACGAACGGAGTGGCCTGCTTTTGCAGCTGAATTAGAAAGTTTTGCTAGTCTTAAGTCTCATTACCTGGACTTCAAGAGCATATTTACTAGCTAAGATAACAAGAATCGAAACAAAGTTGTTCTTTTATTAGTTTTTCTTTACCTTATTGGTGTGTAGATTCACTTGATGTTTTTGCATAATCGATAAGCAGGGGTGATCCTTGGTTAAAGTTCGTAAAGCAAGAGTTTTAGGCGCCAAAATTTATATAAATGGTAGGGCACTAAATTTATTAGACACATTTTGGTATCGTGGTTGAGTACATCGAATTTAGGGCATCAAATTTTAACT
The DNA here is from genome assembly GCA_900406425.1 of Iberis pinnata. Lineage (NCBI taxonomy): Eukaryota > Viridiplantae > Streptophyta > Magnoliopsida > Brassicales > Brassicaceae > Iberis > Iberis pinnata. Next base: position 26,765 of record OVBE01001091.1, read on the forward strand.
ACTCTTTAAATGCTATTAGATCCACGACCGACATTGTCAATAATAAAGAAGTACGTTTCTTTTGTGAAAAAAAATGTAAGCATTTCGGTTCATATCTTTCTAGTTAACCAAACAAAAGTTTTATTACTTACTACTAACAATATTGAATGAGTACATGAAGAAGAAAGATGGTATACTCTTTGGCTCGTTGCATAATAAAATATAAAATATTGAACGAACGTGGTATGAATAAAAACCGATATTTTTCTTTATAAAATATGTAAACATTTTAATAATTGAGTAGCAAAAGAATTAACGTATGTTATAATAATAAATTTTTCAGAATCATTAAAAAAGATTCGTTACACGTCATGTATTTTTTTTATATATAACTTGGATTAATATAAATTTCATTGTACGCACGTCCTAAGAACTCATTCTTGATTGTTTATGTTTTGACATCAATGTAAATAGTTGTTATAATCAAGAACCATCAAAATGAGAGTTTAAAGAACACAATACACATTTTTAAATAACACAACTGAAATTCTGCTCAAGTTTCCAAAATCTACTTGATTTGTCTGTGCAATGTCCTGAGGTTCTGCTCAGGTTTTCTGCATCTTCAAAAAGAACATGGCAAGATCTCTCAAGAAATCAGTAAGATTGAGTCTAAGACATGTCAAGATCCGTTCTTCATCAATCACATTTAAACCAGATTCTAAATCCATAGAAAGAGACCAAAGAATCGAGTTTCTCGGAGGCGAAAATGTCGTAGGAGAAGATAAAAATGGTGGTGAAGGAAGTAGTAGTAGTGAGTATGAAGAGTTTGAAGATGAAGATGATGAAGAAGAAGAGATACAAGATGATGATATCAAGAGTGTTTTAAGCGGTGGCGAAAGTTTACCGGAAAAGATTGAGACGGTGGTGGAAGCGGTGGTTGCGGAGGCTGAGATAACGGAGGCTGGAAATAGAGTAATGGTGGTGGTTGATAAAGTCATTGCATCAACTGGTGCACTTGAATGGGCTTTGAAACATACTTTGCAATCACAAGACTATCTTTTTCTTTTATATTTCTCTAAACCATTTAGAAAAGGTTATTTATTTTTCTCCAACTTTTTTTTTCTTTTGTTAAACAAGAGGAGATTGTCCTCGGTCCTAATCTCTCTTTAGGTCCAAGACCCGCCATTGCCGATATACAATTAGCTGAGACAGCTCAATAGAGGGGACACTAGGAGCAACCGCTCCGAATCTCTCCCTTAACACTTAGGGTGTTCATTTTCAGATTTTTTTTTTTAAATAACGATTTAAAAATGATAATAATAATAATAATAATACACTCAGGGTTTGTTTGCAGATGGTTTAGCTAATATGACTTTTTCTTTACTGTTCGGTTTTCACTCTTTAGAGTCTCTCCCGGCTAGCCTTGTTTCGATTGGTTATAAGGATAGTATGGGAGTTGGTAGTTCTCGTTTAATTCATATGTATTCCTTTGACTTTGTTTTAATAAATTGAGGATAATTTTCTCCCGTTTCAAAAAAAAAAAAAAATACAATAAAATCCAACATAAGAAAATTTAATTAATTAATTTATTAGTTTTCAAAAATGAATTAAATATAAAAACCACAAATTTTATTTTTGCTCAAAGATCCATAATATTCGTGAGCCAGCACTGCCAGTTAGGATCGATTTTTCTCCAACTTATATACAAAAAAAAAAGTTCATTTATCAAATTTTAGTTTGAGCTTTGAATTTTGATTTTGTTTTCCCATTTATTATTATAGGTAAAAGGAAGAATAGAAAACAAGAAATGAAGACTGATGAACTTGTTCATACTCTAAAGAAACTATGCCAAACTAAAAGACCAGGAGTACTAACACAAACCACTATACTACAAATTTGTTTTAATTCGTTTTTCGCGGTTTCAAGCCGTTAAAATCTGAAAATTAAAAATTTTAGTTAGAAAAATGGTCTGCTTTTTTTAAAAATATACAATTTTGGCATATTTTTCCTTTGTAGATTGCGGCTTTTAGAAAATTTTAAAATTTCAAGACCGGCTCTGTTTTTGTGTAGATTATTTGTTCGTTTATCGCGGTTTCGAACCGCTAAAACGTGAGATTCACTTGATGTATTTTTTGTAGATTGAAGTAGAGATAAGAAGACTAGAAGGAAAAGAGAAAGAAAAAGGAGAGAAAATAGTGGAAGAAGCTAAAGAACAACAAGTGAGTCTTTTAGTTGTTGGAGAAGAGAAGAAACCACCAGTTTGGAGATTATTGAAGAGATTAGAATGGAAGAAAAGACAAGGCAGTGATGGAGTTTTAAAGTATTGTTTAGAAAAGGCTTCATGTATGACTATTGCAGTTAAACCAAAGAATCGTAAACTTAGTGGTTACTTAATCACAACCAAACGTCACAAGAATTTTTGGCTCTTAGCTTGAATTTTGTGTTCATTAATTTTTTTAATTTATTTATCTCTCTCTATTATAGCAACTTATAGTACTTTTTCTGATTTTTTTTTTTTGGTTAAACCCATCTTCTCATTATAATTTAAGGTTTTGGAGATGAAATCTCTCACATACAAAAGATCCTAAAATAGGAAAAGACAATATAAATTGTAAAACATAAAAGATACTCCAAATCACCTAAGATTGGAAGGAAACTAATCCTAATGACCACAATAAACCCACAAAGAAGATTATCGATTATGTCAATAGTAGCTTCAAACTTGGAATGCTTTGTCAAAAGCTGTAATTCCGAGAGAAAACTTTGCGAATAAACTCCTACTTCATGCATTGTAAAGACATTATTCATAGCTACTAATCTCATAAGGATCCTTGCTATTGATACAATCTTACTACAAGGAGAGACTGTAGAGTCTATGGCCGAGCTAGAATGAATTCTTTGCGAATGGGCATTGGTATCACCATGAAAGAACGCCAAAGCTGGTGTAAGGATTCTGGAATACAAGCAAATTCCGGAGAAGATTCAGGAGTTTGTTGCATACAGAGCACCAGCTTGGTCCAAAACGACCGTACAAGACGGTAAGGCAGAGACAACCCCACAAGACGGTAAGAGAGAGCTAACCGCACAAGATGGTAAAATAGAGTCAACCACATAGTACCTTTTCTGAATTTATTGGTTTTTTTAATTTCACATAGCAAATAATCAGTTTGTTATTTTTTTTCAAGTCTAAATTATTTTTATTAAAAAGGAATATATATAATAATACTAAAGAGTTTATTATATATGCACATAAACTTTTAAATACTATGTTTAGCTTTCTTTTCTTTTATAACCCTGGTATCCAAAATCTCGAAAGCTTCCGACTAGGACCAAAACGTATGCAGTCGCCAAGGATATCCAGGAGGACCGCCGAAATTTACCCGAATTCGAACCCAAATGACGGAACTCACAGCTGTGAGCCTTTTACCACCAGAACTAGAAGCTCCAGTTTATGTTTAGCTTTTATACACTATTAACTTTAGGTTGATTTAGATAGTAGAAACATCAGCGGTTTTTTCGTAATCAAAATATATAACCGCGATTAATTATGTTCTGTAATTAGTAAAATTTATCACGTTTGAAAAACTAAACAAGAACGTTTAGAAGTTCATATGTGTAAATTGACTATGGGTTAGTTTGAGAATATAAAAATCGAAACACCAACAAATTTAAGAAGAAAGTTTTATAGACAATTATAATGGAAGAAGAAAAAGACATGACAAGTTACCGACAAGGCATAACAAATTGCCGACAAGACATGATAAGTTGCTGATAAAACATCGCAAGTTGCCGACAAAACATAGCTAGTTGCCTACGATGCATGACATTTGCTAACATAAACTAGAATATGGTCGAAATCTATTTGGCGACTATCTGGAAGTTCTTTAGAACCAACGGGCCGTCAATAATGATGAAAGCCAAAACCTTTTAAGATATTAAGTTAGTTTTGATCAAGATATCTTCCATCCAATAAAGGCAATTCATGTATATCTATATCCCGAGAAATAAGGAAGTTGTTAAGTAGTAGTTTCAATCCGAAAAATGGTTAGGTTAAACATTCCTCTAAATAAGGAACCTCATGAACCTAGAAGGAAAGGAGAAAAAAGACTCTAAAAGCTACTTACTCACAATCTCTCAAGGAGAACGATCAAATCCATAACGAATCAACAACCTACAAAAACTACATTCTCAAGCGATCAACTATTGGAAGTCGACAAAAATCCTTTGACAAGTGTTGATTGTTGGTAGATTGAATCGATTGTAATCTTAACTCATTGACAAATAAATATATTCAATCATTTATCGTCCGTAAAACTATCTCATTAACAACCGGTCATTTTGAACTCTAATATTATCGAACTCTAATAAAATAATACAAAGATAATTTCATAACCATTTGTGAAACTTCTCATTTTGGGTTTTGTTGTTTCAGTTCCATTTTAGCTATTATGTTAAGATTATCCATGATTTTGGGTTTAAGGCCTATTGTTTTTAGCAAACGAGACATTATTCTTAATTACTTTAATCTAGTTTCGATACGTTTTGGGTTTGGTCTCTTTAGGTTCTGGTTCATGTTTGGTTGTCTAATGTCTATCGTTGAAAGTTTTGGCTTCATATTAGTCAAACTAACATTTATTTGGATATTATTAAAAGCCTCATTTTTAAATTTTAAATTAGCTTTTAATAGTGTATTTTACTATTTTGCTACTTTTTAACAGCCTTTTTTTTTGTTAACAAGTCTAAATTGAAGACTCTTAAATTAGTACAAAACATAAATGCATAATTACATTTCCATCAAATTAAGGAAGATTTGGTATTAACTAAAAGTTAAAAATTGGTAAAATAATGTTTTTCTTTTCTAGGATGTTGTTGTCTAAAATGACCAATCTTATGTTGACAAATGTAACAATTCCAGTCAATTAATATTTATTGTTCCTCCAAATATAAAATATGGACAAATTTAATACTCCATTAATAATTAATTTGGTAATCATGTTAATTGTTGAATGTAATTTTGTAGTCTTCTGCAAATCAGTAAATTATTAGTGTTTCAATCTACTTGTATTAAATAAAATCTTTTATTGTAACTTATTAAGTTTTGTAGCCTTTTTACAAAAGCAATATCCAAATAAAGAATCTTTAAATAAATTTTCTTTTCAATATTTAATATTTAATTTTTGATTATTAGATAGAAAATGTTTTTTTAGAACAATGCACTTTTAACTTAAAATAAAGTAGTAATGAGCGAATTCATTATACATTAATGTGTTCATTTTTTATGTTCTTGAGATAAAAAAATTTATAACAATTAATTTTAGACTAGTTAAAATAAGATTGATATACCAATTTCAAATTGGACCGTTGATCGAATTGGAATTTGATACCATATTTAGGTTATGAATTTCACTTTAAAAATTAATTGATGATGAATAAACTTAATGGAACGTTCATGATATGACAAAAGTTATAAACGAGTCATAACTCGATGGCTACGAAAAAAAACTAGTTATAAGAAACATATCAAATGTAGATATCGTTTTATTATATACTAGATAAATACCCCGCATAATATGCGGGGAAAACACATATTTTAATTATAAAATTAATAACTTGTATTATTAACATTTATATAATTAAATTTATCTTAAAACATATGTAATAAATTTATTTTTAATAAAATATTCGTCTATTTTTTGTCATTATCCAAGTTAAATTTATTACATGTTACATTCACATTAAATATATTGTAATTTATATAACAAAGTATATACGATCGTTAGTTTTTCTATTTTGATATTTTATATTTTTACCGATGTTTTCTTTTTTTGATAATCTACTTAATAGTTTTCTCTTTTTTAAACTATTTTAAATATTTCCTTATTTAATTCTTCAATTTTTTTATTTCCAAAATTATTTGACACGTGTCACAATCATTGAAGTTAAAGCTGACACGTGTCACCATCTGGTGAGTTATAATTTTGAGACATTCTGTTTTATATAATAAGATGTTAGGTTAAATTTAATATCGGTCCATAATTTGGTTAAAAAGTAAAAAAATAATTTTGTGATTAGAAGAAGAAATCATATTTTTTTTTTATTTTGAATTTTTGTGAACTTGTTGATTAATCCAAAAATTCTGAATATATTCTGGTTAATCGGATAATGTATGTATTATCTAAACAAATTTTGGTATGGAATAAAATAAAAATATGAACATGATAGAAACGAAAAAAATTCATTCTTAAATGTGGCTTTGGTGACCAAAAAAATTAAAATTGTGTTATTTGGATTTTAAAGAAACAAATCTTCTCTTTCTTTTTTTGTGGCGACTACAAAATTGCGATGATTTGTATAGTCGTCGGCGCCTGTAGGTGGTGGTCTTTCAGATCTAGTTTCCTCGGCTATTGGATGTGCGGGTGTCCTCTTTTCTGTAGTGGTGGAGAAGCAGCGTGCTTTGGGTCGATTTTTCCTTTTATGGTGTCTTAGTCCCTCCGCCTAGGGTTCTCCTCTTATGGCTTCCAAGGGTAAGGTTTGAGTGTTGTCTCCTTTTTTTCCTTTATGTTCGAGTGGATTTTTCTAGTGTGGCTGCAGTTCTGTTTCTTTTCTCGGTGGGGTTAGGGGTTGTTCAAGTGGCTTCATGGTGTGTAGTTTGGGCTCGGGTATGCTTGTCGGTTGGTTCAGGGCGTGGTTTTTGCTGAAATCTTCGGTCTTCTTATCCTTTTGTTATGTTTTTGTTTAGTCGGCTTTGCGGGTTCATCTTATGAAGTGTGGTTTTTTTGGTTTTAGAGGTTTAGTTCGTAAGGAGTCAAAAGTTTGGTTGAGTCTTTTATCCCGGTTAGCTCAATTTAGTCAATTCGACAGCCTCGCAAGCCTCATTAATTCATCCTTGGGCTCTTATTTCTGGTGTTCATCATTTGTGTTTAGTTGTCTTAGATTTTGAATTTCTCCTATGTTTCCCTTGTTTAGGCATAGTTTTCCTCTTTGGGTATAGTTTTCTTTTTTTAGGCTTTCGTTTCCGGAGACTCATTGTTGTTTCTTCGGCTTCGGTTTGTAGTTACACTTTTTAACATTAATATTATTCAGACGACAAAAAATGAAAGAAACTTAAACGTGAATTTAACAAAGAAAACAATAAAATCTAGGAAACTAATCTTTGAACTTTTTCATATGAGTTTGAATAATAACTGTTGGATGTGATTTTAGAATCTTCATGTTTTATTTGATCTTCAACGGTTTTTTGAAATAAACTAAATATGATATTAAGATATACGCGCTTTGTGTATTGGGCTTGTTGTATATGGTTATAGTTTTCCTAAGTATAAATACCTAAGAACTCTCATTTTGTAACTTTGAGATTTTGAGTAAAGAAAATTATATAATCTTTCATGGTATCAGAGCCGAAAAAGCTTGGGAAGTTTATTAGAAGAAAATCTCAAAATCATCACACAATGATATATTAAAACCAAGGTATTCTGTGTTCTTATTTTTCGAATTATCGTCATGATGTTCAATCATGTTATCAAGTGCAAGGATATCCAAATTGGTGGCTGAAAAAGTATGGAGAAAACAAAAGAAACGAGGATTTTTCTGTCAAATTAGGGAAGAGACGGTACGTTTCTGGAAAATCTGTAAATCATGTGTATAACACACAAAACCTAGCGGTATCACACATCAAGTATAATGACGATGCCTCTAGTTCTGGAAAATCTGCTACTTGGGTGTGTGACACACAGAAAACGGGTGTGTCACACATCAAGTCGAAGGCGATGCGGGATTGACGAAAGATCAATGGGAAAGGATTGTGCAATCGTTTGGATAAGCATCATACTTTCTAAAACCAATTGGTAAGACTATATATGAATGAATTATTGATAGTGGAGCGTCGGATCATAGGATAAGGACATTGGATCATATGTTCGACATATATCGAGTAACACCAAGTATGGTTGGGTTAGCTAATGGAACTACATTTGTTTGTGATCGAAAAGGAAGTGTAGCGTTGACAAAATCATTAATGCTGAAAGATGTTCTCTTTGTGGAGGAATTGAAATGCAATCTTATCTCAGTATCTCAAGTCATCGATGATAAGAATTGTATAGCGGTGTTCGCTAAGACATGTTCTCTATTGCAAAATCTTAATTTTCATATTCCAATTGGAGTAAGAAAACGAAAATAAGGTATTAAGATACTTCTACATGTCAAGAAATTAGGACGTTTGGAATCTTTGGAGATATGGCATAAGAGGATGGCTCACGCCTCTGAGAAGATGATAAGGAGATTACATGTGCTCGACCTGAAGAGTGCATGTATATCTTGTTGTGATATTTTTTGTAAAGCAAAACAATGTCGTAGTGAGTTTCCATTGAGTAGTGATAAAACAAATGAGTGTTTTGAGATGATTCACTGTGATTTATGGCGACCATACCGAATACAAAGTTCGTGTGGAGATTATTATTTTCTCACTATAGTGGGTGATTTTTTAAGAGTTGTATGGATATTTCTTCTTGCTGATAAGAAGCAGGTGGAGAAAACTATGGTAGATTTCTTCGCTCTCATATTGAGACAATTTGACAAGAATGTGATAGTTGTGCATAGTGATAATGGAAGTGGATTTATGAAGATGAAGATTTATTTTCGGGATACAAGAATTTTTCATCAGACTTCCTATATGGGGACTCCTCAGCATAATGGGAGAGTAAAAGGAAACATCGTTGTATATTGAATGTGGCACGAGCATTGATGTTTCAAGCACATATACCAATAAGATTTTTGGGTGAATGTGTATTGAGTGTTGCATATTTGATCAATATGACACTATGTGAGTTACATAAAGGAAATATTCCTTATGAAATCATCTTTGGAAAAGATTATATGTACAATGAGATACAGATTTTTGGGTGTCTCGCTTATGCATGTAATCATAGACGCGATGGAGATAAATTTGCGAGTTAAAGCAGGAAACATTTTTTGGCGTATCCTTATGCAAAGAAAGGATAGACGTTATTTGATTTGGATACACATGATTTCTTCATATCTCGTGATGTCACTTTTGTTGAAGAAAAAAATCCCTATTAAGAGGAAACATTTTGACTAAAGTAGACAACATTGATTCTAAAAAAATGGGGTCTTTTGAGAAAAATGTTGTTGTATATGAAGAAGATGAGTTCTACCACCATAACCGGCTGTCGAAGTAGTAGCACCAATTGGAACAGAGGAAGTGACTGCTGTAACAGAGAATGAGAATGTGTCGACAAAGACTTTAGAAGTCGTTTTACGTCTTGAGTCTGAGCCACAATCTAAGACTATGTGTGACACAACTCTAGGAAGAGGAATGAGAAGGAAGGAAGCGTATGTGAAATTACGTGACTATGTGCTTAACACAGTGATTCAGACTGTGTCACACACAAAACTGCAGAGTGCATACCATGAGTACGATCTTGAAAAATTCGTGAATTGTGAAAAAATTTCTGAGTCTCACAGGTGTTTCTTGGCTAGTATAACTACATGAGTTATGCCGAGATTGTTTAATAAAGCAATGAAGTGTCCAAATTTTCAAGATGCAATGCGATTAGAGGTGGAAGCCTTAATAGAATAAAACTTGGTCGATTGAGCAACTGCCTCTAGGTAAACATGCGATTGGATGTAAGTGGATTTATACTATCAAGTATAAGGCATATGGAACTATTGAGAGATATAAGGCACATTTTGTAGCCATAGTTAATCGTCAAAGAGAAGGAATTGATTATCCTGACACATTCGCTCTCGTTGTGAAGATGAACACTGTTCGATTAGTTCTCAAAGTGGATGCTAGAAAGAATTGGGAATTACATCAAATGGATGTGCATAATGCATTCCTCCATGGTGACTTAGAAGAAGAATTATTTATGACTCTTCCTCAGGGGTTCTAGTATGTGCTTCTAGCAAAGGTATGATATGTTGTTTGCACAAATCACATAATGATTTGAAATAGTCTTCGCGTTGTTGGTTCGCGAAACTCTCAGATGCACTTGTGAGTTATGGCTTCTTGCAAAACAAATATAATTATTATTTATTCTCATTGGACAATGCTTATGTACAATTGCATGTTCTAGTGTCTGTGGATGATCTTGTGGTGAGAGGGAACTCTCCTCTGGATATTCAGAAGTTCAACACTTAATTGAGTGGTTGTTTTCATATGAAAGATTTGGGGAAGTTTAAGTATTTTATTGGACTAGAGGTTGCACGAAGCAAGAAAAGTATTTATCTATCACAGAGAAAACACGTTCTTGATATTATTGCTGATGTTGGGATGATTGGCGGTAAGCCAGTTGATTTCCCGATGGAGCCAAATCATCAATTAGCAAAGTCTACCGGGAAAGAGCTTCTTCATCCAGATGAGTATATGCGCCTTGTTGGACGGTTGATTTATCTCTCTGCTACTAGACCTAATATTGTTTATTCAGTACATATCTTGTCTCAGTTTATGCAAAATCCAAGAGAATATCATTGAACTACTGCTTTGAGAGTTGTTCAATATTTGAAAGGGTGACAACAACTTTCATTTGACAACTTGGTGTGATTCAGATTGGACAGGTTGTCCTCTCACGCGACGATCATTGAATGGATGGTTAGTTTAACTTGGAGATTCTCCACTGTCTTGGAAATCAAAGAAACAAGATGTAGTCTCTTGTTGTTCCGCCGAATCAGAATATCTAGCTATGGTTGCTGCATTGAAAGAGATCAAATGGATAGAGAGTGTGATGTCTTCTATGGGTATTGTACATTCGGGTACGATGAATATGTATTGTGATAGTCAGTCAGCACTTTATATAAGGCATGTAGAAGTGGATTGTCTTTTCATCCGTGATGATATTAAGCTTGAGATTATTCAGACAAAGCATGTCTCTACAAAGGATTAGTTGGTAGATACATTCACTAAGACGCTTGGAGGACGACCATTTCAGTTACTTCTATCCAAGTTGGACATTCGGGATCTTCATGCTCCAACTTAAAAGAGGGGGAGGGGAGTATTAAGATATACATGCTTTGTGTATTAGACGTTGCATAGGGTTACAGATTCTCTAAATATAAATAACTGAGAACTCTCACTTTGTAACTTTGAGATTTTGAGTAAAGAAAAATACAGAATCTTTCATATGAACCTAAGAAAGGAAATGAAAAACAAAACTAGGAAATGAATCTTTGATTTTTTTTTGTTTACTTTTTAAGAAAAGAATCTTTGATTTTTTTTTCTAGAGTTTGAATAACAACTATTCCATATTATGTTTAATCTTCATTCTTTATTTAGGATTTAATATGTTTTACTCATAAAAAATTTCAATGGACATTGGAATTTTAATTTAGGGTAGATGAACATATTATATATATTAGATTTAATTTTGGTCCACAAATAGTTTTAGAAAAATAGATAAGTTTATATATAAATATATATATATATATATATATATGTGAATATTATTATTGACGAATTATAGATGGACATATTTTCGTTAGTAATTATTGACGGATTTTTCAACGTTTTGACGGAACTACTCCATCAGAAAAATCGTCAGTTCTATTGATGGAAATAAATTCGTCAGT
>OVBE01001092.1:0-40114 GCA_900406425.1 Iberis pinnata
TCATTAATTGATCGTAGTTTTACAATAACGTCAAATCACTAAAAATTTTGAATTAGTTGGTTATAGTCCATGATTTTTATCCTGTTTGACAAAGTATAAAATTTCTAAGTATGATTTTATAGAGTCTCTACAACAACTACGATGAGTTAAAAGTTGTTAATTATCACTATGCATTAATTGATCATAATAAACCGAATTCAATATATAAAACGATTTGAAGAGTTTAAAATACACCCAAAATTATCAACTATAAACAATTTTTTTCAATTAAAGTAACCAACAATAGCAAATGAGCAAATGGCCCAATGGTAGTCACATATATATCTATTGTATCAACCAGGATTCGAATCTTGCTACGACGACAAAAAAAAAAATAATAACCAACAATATAAAATCTAAAAATAATTTAATAAGAGTATATATATACGTAATAACACTCCTCACTGTACAAAGTCAAACGTGGCAACACAGCTTTGCACGCTTCATCGACACACACGTCGGCGAAGAAACCATATCCGCTCATTGATTAACTTTCGAAGAAATTTCAATGGAAAAAACAATTCTTCCATACTGTTACTAATCGTCTTCTTCATTTTGGGTAATCATCTAACTCTATTTCTCTTCAATTCCCAAATCCAATCTCTGTTCATAGCTCTCGTAAAGCTCTCAAATTCGAAATGATACTGTTTCTAGGTTTTCTCGGTTTTACTGATGAATTTGACTTTAAAAGTTATAAACTTCGATGATGAAATGTTTTGGGTCGATGCTGTTTTTGTGCATTACAGTTAAAAACGATGACTTTAAACTTTTTTGGGGGAATTAGGGTTTTTTGTTATTTCCCTTAGGGTTGATGATTGATTGATGTAACTTGAAGATTTAGTGGCTTTTGCAGGCAAGCTTAATCCAAGAGAATTGTGAATCCATGGTGTTTATTTGCTATAATGTTTATTGGACCAAGTGAGATTGATGTTAATGAAATGGGTTATGCAATGAGTAGACTTGAGATTGAATCCGATTTATGTGATAATACCGGAAAAGACTTTTGCGGAGTTGGTAGTAGTAGTGGTAGTGGTAATCAAAGATCAAATGAGCATTTAGCTGATTTAGATCATGAGATTAGTCAAGTCACTAAATTGAAATCTAGTCCTCATCAACGGTTTAGTCGTGAAGTTCCGGGAAGACATCAGTTACCTGTTTCGACTGTGAGAATGTTAGCTGGCCGAGAAAGTAATTTCTCGGGAAGAGGAAGGTTTTCGGCTGCTGATTGTTGTCATATGTTAAGTAGATATTTGCCTGTTAAAGGTCCTTGGCTTGTAGATCAAATGAATAGCCGAGCTTATGTCTCTCAGTTTTCTACCGATGGCTCATTATTTATCGCCGGGTTTCAGGTTAAAGTTCTTCATCCAAATAAGTCATCTTTAGGCGGCATCTGTTATCTAAATTCCTAGGCTTGTTTTCGGTTTCCTTTCGTTTCAGGGAAGCCATATCCGGGTTTATAATGTAGAGAAAGGTTGGAAAGTTCAAAAGGATATACTTGCGAAAAGCTTGCGTTGGACCGTTACCGATACTTCTCTATCCCCTGATCAGCGAAATTTGGTAAGTTTCTAGTAGTTTTGACTAGTTATTATGGTTCCGTGTATCGAATCTTCGTAATACGGTTTGTTCGGTTCGGTTTTTTTCGTTTTTGAAGTTCGGTTTTTTCAGTTCGAAAATCTTAATTTCGGTTAAATTTTCGGGTTTTCTCGGTTTATTTTCGGTTAATTTTAGCAAGTTCGGTTCGGATCGGTTTGGTTTGGTTAATTTTGTATAAAAAAAAAAATTTGTTGCCGAACACCGAGCTAAAATAAAAAAAGAAAATGTGGTGAATTGAACCGAATAATCCGAACCGAAGTAAATTCGGTTTGGTTCGGTTTAAATGCCCACCCCTATTTCGTATAATCCTTCTGATATATGCAGGTTTATGCAAGTATGTCACCTATTGTTCACATCGTCGATGTTGGTTCCGGTACAACTGAGTCCCATGCAAATGTTACGGTATGGACTCGAATATTGCAACAAGATGGATCTCTGATTAATCATCGAAAGACGAAAACTAATTTAATGGTACTTAATGTAGGAGATTCATGATGGATTAGACTTCTCTTCTGATGAAGATGGAGGTTACTCTTTCGGAATATTCTCTGTGAAATTTTCAACTGATGGACGAGAACTTGTTGCTGGAAGTAGTGATGATTCCATTTATGTTTATGATTTAGAAGCTAATCGAGTTTCACTTCGAACTGTTGCACATACGGTAAGATCATTTATGAGTCGATTTCGGACTCAAATCCGTACTGAAATAAGATGTTTTTTTGTTGATGCAGTCTGATGTAAATTCTGTGTGCTTTGCTGATGAAAGTGGAAACTTGATTTTCTCTGGAGGTGATGATAATCTCTGCAAGGTATAAACATTTTCCGTTCGATATGTGTGGCCAATTAGGCCTGAGCATAATAAACCGAATATCTTAGCCGGAACCCGAACCGGTTATAGGAGAAAACGTGACTGGGTTTTGATATTTTAAAACTATAGGCTTTTCCAGTAACCCGAACGAACCGAATTAATTTCGGATAACCGAACTAAACCAAAATCATAAAATAACCCTAAATCCCTAATCTAAGAGAAGTCAGTCTCTTTCCCTTTACATTTACGGACTTTTCGGAGTTTTTTCGGATTTTACGGATACAAAACGGATTATTTAAAAAAATCCTAAAACCGAACCGAAATCGAATTGTTCAAAACCGAACTGATCCGATTCAGACTAAATATCTGAACGGTTTTTGTATGTCCCAGACCGAAAAAACCAAAAACCGATTAAGCCGATCCGAAACCGAACTGAAATCCGAATGCCCAGACCTAGACTGCCAATTGTAAACAAAGTTGTAACTTGTTTACACGAACAGGTTTGGGATAGACGATGTTTCATCGGGAGAGATAAGCCGGCTGGTGTACTTGTAGGACATCTTGAAGGTGTTACATTTATCGATAGCCGCGGAGATGGTCGCTATTTCATATCAAATGGCAAAGACCAAACCATTAAACTATGGGATATTAGAAAAATGTCATCAACTCCACCTCCAAAGTAACAATCTTTATACATGATTTGATTAAACTGTCTTTTTGGCATGTAGCATTTATTGAACTAACCCGTTTTGTATTGTTGTGTATAGGCATGAAGTGCAGAGAAACTATGAATGGGATTATAGATGGATGGATTATCCTCCTGAGTCTAGAGATCTTAAACATCCTTTTGATCAGTCGGTTTCGACATATAAAGGTCATTCGGTGTTGCGAACTCTCATCCGTTGCTACTTCTCTCCAGCACATAGGTTAGTCTTTCCCAAATTTCGGAGAATGTTCGAAGCCGAATAAATGAACATGCTCTGTACTACGGGGTGGGCATTTAAACTGAACCGACTTTAGTTCGGTTCGGTTTATTCGGTTATTTCGATTCAATTTGGCGACTTTTTTATTTTAGTTCCGTTTGCGTTTTGGTTCAGCAACAATTTTGTTTTACTAAATTAACCGAACTGTACTTGCTAAAACTAACCGAACAAACCGAAAAAACCGAAAATATACTAAAATTAAGATTTTTGAACCGAACTTCAAAAACAAAAAACCGAACCGAACAAACCAAGTGCTGAACCGAATTTTTGTTTGGTTCAATCCGGCCAAAAAAAAGAAAAATCCTGAAAACCGAAAATAAACTAAAATTAAGATTTTCAAAACGACAAAAACCAAACTTCAAAACCGAAAAACCGAACCGAACCGAAGTTCTGTTAGGTCTATTTCGGCAACAAAAAAACGAGAAAACCCGAAAACTGAAGATAAACTAAAATTAAGAGTTTTGAACCGAAATAACCAAAAATCAAATAAACCGAATGACCATCCCTACTTTGTGTATATTTCTCTAAATTGGTTTCTTTCTTCTTTGACAGTACTGGCCAAAAGTACATCTACACAGGATCTAATGACAGTTCTGTCTACATATATGACTTGGTAATAGAGCTTTATCCATACAATCACTTGAAAAGTTTAGTACTTTATGGTTTATGTTTGGTTGTAATTAGGGGTGAGCATTCGGTTTATTCGGTTCAATTTTTCTGGTTTTTGGTTTTTTCGGTTTTTTTCTTTTGGCCAAATTGAACCGAACAAAAGTTCGGTTCGGTTCGGCATTCGGTTTTTTATTTTTGAAATTCGTTTTTCGGTTAAATTTTTGGTTTTTTTCGGGTTTTTGGGTTTATTTTCGTGTTTTTATCGCTTTGCTCGGTTAATTTTATCAAGTTCGGTTCGATTAAGTTAGTAGAAAAAAATATCTTTGCTAAACCGAACCAAAAACCGAACTTAATAATTGAATCTTCATTGTTGTATGTTCTTTAGGTAAGTGGAGATAAAGTAGCAGTGTTAAAGCATCATAGCTCACCGGTAAGAGACTGTAATTGGCATCCACATTATCCAACACTTATAAGCTCATCTTGGGATGGAGATCTTGTGAAATGGGAGTTTCCGGGAAGCGGCGAGGCGCCGATCATGAGCAAGAAGAGGGTTCGAAGAAGACATTTCTATTACTAAGCATCTATCTTCTTACCCATTATATCTCTCTCTGTACTTTATATATAAAATGTAGAGAAGATGAAGAAGATGAAGATGATGTTGAATTATAAAATATAACACAAAGTGAGAGTCATCAAATAAGGCTTTTTAAGGTATAAAGAAGGCTATGGTGTGTGTGTTGTTGTTACAAGAAATGACATTTTTAAAAAGGTTATATATATTTTGATGGTATGTAATGTGGTAATAATAATGTGTTTGGTGTTGAATATTATTTTAGAGTGGAAATAAATCATTATTTCTTTTAACACAAAATTTAATTTATACCCAATTTTTATAATGTGAAAAAGAATAGTTGTAGCAATTAATTAATGTTAAAATTTTTGCATACAACAAAAATCAAGTAGTCTATTGGTTGTATCATCGCTGTTATCTTGTTACCAAACTAAGGTGTGGTTGTGTTATCGCTGTTATCTTGTTACCAAACTAAGGTGTGAACCTGTTTATTCGCATAATGAATGTATTTTTTCTATTGATAGAATTTAGACTAATGGACGATCCAGAAATTAATGTAATAAAAAAAAATTTTGTATACCAAATTAATAAAATATATAAATTGTCTTCATTCCATTAAAATGACATTAATTATGGCTAACCAATAAAAACTACTCTCTCCATCTTTTATTGACTAAACTTTTAAAGTTTTTAATACATATTAATAATACATAAATAATTAGTAATAAATACATATTTTTGCGTTAAACAATTTTCTATATTTTATCCAATAAATGTTCATTAATTTTTTTAATGTGCTTTGAAGTTTACGATTTTATAATATTTAAACATAAAATTAAATAAAAATTAGTGAAAATTAATTTTTTCAAACAATTTTTTTTGTAAAAAATCAAACATTTAAAAACTTGGAGGGAGTATATTGAATACTACATATATATAGTAAACAACTATAATATATATTTTATAATAGAAATTAGAATTTTAATGTAAAATAAAACAAAATATGCTTAAAGCAAATGACAAAAACAAACAAAATATGAGATAAATTTTATTAAAATCCCATTCACAAAGTCACAACAAATAAATGAATACATAACCAAATAACTATCCTCGCCACTCTATGCATTGAGTTGTGGGTCTGGTTTTCTGCAAACCGGTAATAACCGGACACGGCGTCTGAACCGGCGGCACCATACAGTTATATTGCAGGCACAGCGAAGAACTCACCGGAATATTCGCCGCCGGGCTAATTTCTATTCCCGTCAAGAAATTATGTTGAAGGTATAATGTTTGTATACTCGAAGCCAATAACCGATCAACGAAGCTAACCGGAACTTGACCAGTAAACCGGTTATTATTCAGGTAGAGATTTTGTACATTTGAAAGAAGTGGAGAAATTCCACCGGAAAATCGGTTATGACTCAAATCAACGGTTAGAATTTCGACTTGATTCTCCGGTTTAATCTCACCGTAAAAGAAATTCCGCTGCAACTGAAGATTCGTAATCGGAAAAGCGAAAATCTGACCGGGAATTGCACCGGTAAACCGGTTTAAGCTTAGATCGAGGTAGCTAAGCTGGTTTAATCTGAGTAAAACCCGGTTTACTGATCCGGTTAACTGATTCGATGCTAATGAAAGGTATTGTAACGACGAAGGAAGAGACATCGGAGAAATTTCACCGGTGAGATTATTCCGTTTGAGATCAATTCGTGTTAACGTTTGAGTTAAGAGCTGAGGAATTGATCCGGTTAAGTGATTATGACATAGAATCAGATTAGAAAGCTCCGGTAAAGATCCAATTGAACTAGGAATCGACCCGGTTAACTGATTATAGCTTAAATCAAGTGTTTTGAGACTATGAAGCTCACCGAGACTCGATGGAATCTCACCGGAGAGAAAATTCCGACTAATTGCAAGAAATCGGAGGTTTTGTAGCTGCGAGATTGTATCTGGTAATGAACCAATGATCCGACCCGGTACAATTGAGAGTTCAGTGAGAGAATTGAGTTTTCCAATAGCCGGATTAATCCGACCGGTTAAACCAGGTGAACCGGCTTTACCATCACCGAGATTAAGAGAAATTACTTTATCTCCGTCGCAATAAACTCCGGTGAAGCTACAAGGATCAGCTGTGAAATCCCAAGAATTGAAGAAATTTGAACCTGGTAAATCATTTAAAGATTTACGAATTGCTTGAAGAGCTAAGAAATCAGATGGGTTGATTATTATATCCATAGATAAACCAAACCGAAGAAGAAGGAAGAAAACCAAAATCGAAGTAGAGAATCTCATTTTCTTCAAATTTTAAAACAAGAGACTTTAGAAATGGGTTCTTGTGGGAGCTTCTGTGAGAGTTTTAATGGCGGATTTTGACACTTAAAAAGGAGAAAGCTTTTTTCTTTTCAAGAGAGAGAAATGTAATCAAAATTGGCTTGAGAAGGAAGCGAAATCAAGAACTGATAAATGATATAATGAAAAAAAAAGTGTTTTTTTTTTTAATTTTACATTTGTGAATTTGTGTCAGAGAAAAATAAAAGTAATGTTTCTGTATATGTAACAGAGTAAAACGGCTGTCCGAACCTAAGGTTCGGAGTGACAGATGGTTAGCTTCGGAGATTAGAAGAGATTAAAGGTCAGCTTAGGACTTGTGATGTTATGTCACACGTGATGTTATTAATTATTCTTCTACTTTATTTTTATTTATTTTTCTTTTCTTGTTAAAGTTATTCTTCTTTTTTCTTTTTTTTTTATCATGTTGTTATTAATTATTCTATTAGCACTAAATTACATGGTTTGGCTTTGGCATCCAATAAGATGATACAAGTGGATCTTTACTTTAATAAAAAAGGCAATATTTTAACAAGGATCAAGTGGCCTAGTGGTTGTATCATCGATGTTGCTTTGTTATCAGATCGAACCTGGCCATTCGCATAGCGAGTTCATTTTCTCCTATTTATGGAGTTTGAGCTACTGGACCAGCCAGTTGTGGTCCATATATTAATGTGACAACAAAAAAAAGCCAATATGTTATTACTTTCGTTCCCGAACATTTGATGTTTTAGATTTTTCACACATATTATATTACTAAAAGAGAAAATTTGATAGTAGACTACTAAAAAGATTTTAATTCGCTAAATGGGTACTTTGTAAAAGTCTTTGTATTTAGGTACTTTTTCGTTTCGTGAATGATAAATTGTTTATGAATGATGATGGTGAATCGTTCTTGTGAATGATGAATTGTTTTGTGTGAATGATGAATGAATTATGTGAATGATGAATGAATCATGTGAATGATGAATGATTTGGTGAATGAACAAATGTACCTACTTTTCAAATAAATAAACAAAAGTACCTATTTTTCAAATTATAAAACAAAAAGTATCTAATTTACAAAAATACTCTTAATAAAACTAATTTTTACTTTTTCTAATATTTATTTATTAGTTTAATAACAATATGTATCATCTAAATCCATTCACTATAGATTAAAAATAAAAGTAAAGTCAATAGTTGTGAAATACGATTTTCGATACCATAAATATATATATATATATATAATTTAATCTAAAACATTAAGTATTGTGTATAAGAAGTGAAGAGTCTCTACTTCACGAAAAATGTTCTAAAACATTCAAAAAAAAAAAGAAGATGGATCTGAAAATACATTTCGAAAGTCCAAACATTCAAGCTCAAGTTCAGCTCACAAACACCTTCCCTTGCGACACAAAACATTGTGTGATGCCTTCATTTTCACCGTTGCATAACCAATTTGATTATCTTTCTTTGATAGTACGATGATGAGCTAGAGGCCGCTCACATATAAGAATATTTATTTTCTTCTATGTATGTGTAATTAGAAAAAAAAAAAAACAATGAAATATTAAGCCTTTTATCTTATCTCTTAGCCTAAACACACATAGCCGTTCTTGAGCACAAGCAGAGCAAGCATTAGCTTGCGGCCTTTTCTTTAGTTTAAAAATTTTTGTTAAGAAAATAGCCTCTTTTTTAAAAAAATATACAACTTCGGCCCATTTTTTCGTTGTCGATTGCGGCATTTACAAATTTTTTAAATCTCAGGAGCGGTCCTGTAAACACACACTCTTTCTCTAACTTTTATAGTAGAACAAAGAAAAAAACTAAAATATTTGTATATTAAAAGAAACTAAAACATCGTCTTTTTATGAACGGAAAGAGTATTTTTTGTTATTCATAAGTGTTTCTACGTAATTAATAAAAAAAATTGATGGTAAAAATATGATCAAAGGAAAAGAAGAAATTGTTGTTAAGTCATTTGGAAGATTCTCAATTTGTCTCAACTATTTAACATGATACATAAATATATCGTCTTAATTATGATATATAATGGTTGATTTTTTAGTGCATAGATGGTATCATTTTAATGTAGTTCAAACATAATTAAAGACACTTAATATTTTTTGTAACTTTATCACATAGTATATTATAATCTAAAAATATTTGTTTTAAATAACTAAATTCATTTTACAGTAAATTATTTAGAAGAAGAAAAAGCATGCAAATCTATTGTGATACACTTGTAAAGTTATTTATAAAATTTTGAGCTCATCTGAATTATTCACAATAATAATAGAATTTTTTTATATTAAGTCTAGAAAACTATACTTCCAAGAATTTGCAAAAAAAAAAAAAAAAAAAATTTAAGACCCTGGTATGCAGTTGCCAAGAATATCCAGGAGGACCGTCTAATTCACCCCATGTTAATTGACGGTGGCCTGGATTCGAACCCAGATAACGGAACTCACAACTGTGAATTTTTTACCACCAGAATTAAAAGCCCCAGTTAATTTGCAAATTTATTTAGTTGTGTGTTTGTATAATATTATATTTGTACCCTCTTGGTCCTCATGATCACATTGCATCCAAGTACTCTCTAAAGTAATTCAAAAAGCTAAGATATGTTTTATGATGTGAGGAGTATTTAGATGAATGGTAATAATGCATTATGACTAGTCATTTTCACTCCACCTATTGTTTTTACTTTATGCTCCAACACATACACATAATTGCATAACCAAAACATTTTACGGCTTGTAATGATTATATGTACAATGATGCAAATTCGATCAATATAAAAGCAATTGTTATGACTATAAACAAATATAATTAAAATGATTAACACTTGGTTTGGAATGCTCTATAAAAATTTCAACTTGGAACATCTCTTTCCAGGGTCGATCTTGAGGACTAAGCATATCAAACACAAATTTGCGGCTCATTTTTATTTTCAAAATTTTAGTTTAAAAACCGTGTCATTTCAAAAATTTTAGTTTAATAATTGTTCTATTTTTTCATTTTAGATCGCATCCTTTAAATTCTTAGGACCGACCCTAACTTTCTCACATGGTTTAGATCAGTCATGTTCCATAGACTAAGATAATTGCTACTATTTTCCTAGAAGATTAATGAACTATATATGCATTACAATTCAACCAGTTGTTTCTTTTGACCCAATGATATTGTTAAGATGTATCTTTACTTACATAAATTGTATATATATAAATAAGGAAATTTGTAGGTACTAGCCCATAAAATATAATATAATAGAAATTATTAAATTCATGACATTTATGGCACATAACCCATGATTTTTTTGCTAGTTTGAAAAATATGTTAAGTTTATATATATTAATATGCTTTTTTAGAGATTCTTTAAAATTAACAATGAGTTGAAACTAATTAATTGTCATTTCTTACATATTTCTTTTGACATATTGCTTAATTATCGTTATTGTATTCTATTTATAATTAACAATGTGTTAGAAACTAATTAATTATCACTTTTAACCTATTTCTTTTGACATATTACTTAGTTATCATTGTTGCATTCGTTTTATGATGTATTAACAATAACGTCAAAGTCACCAAATTTTAGAACTATCCAATTATAGTTGGGACAACTGTATATTAGTATTCGCACATGTAACTAGCTAAGTTATCCGTTCATGTACATATGGATCGTGCTGTTAAATATCTACGTTCTTTAATTTTTGAATTTTCATACCCCAACTACGAAATCGTCTTTTATAAATTTGAATGCATTGACCACTACAACATTAATTATGCCATCAACGTGGATGCCTCAGATGCTGATGTGGACGTTATATTGATGTTTATAAGAAACTGTTATTTTACAAAACTAAAATGATAAATTTTATTGTCAAAACGACATGTTTACTTGCCAGACGGGTTTTAATGAGTAAATGATGTCGTTTTGACATTAAAATTTGTTATTTTGATTTTGGAAAATGACATCGATTTTACATTTATTAATATGTTGCCACGTCAGCATCTGATCATCCATGTTAACAGAATAGTTGACATCGTAGTGGTCAATGTATTTATAAAAGCCGAGGGGTATGAAAATTCAAAATTTAAAGAATACATATAGTTAACAGCACAGTACATACGTGCATGAACGGATATCCCAACTATCTACATGTGCAAGCACTAATAAAATATTCTCCCGATTATAGCCCGACGCGCTACTTCAATAGCTCGATATGAAAGATGACCAATTTTACAACTTTCAGTGTCATATCTTCCAAAACCCAGTTTTGTACCATCCGGTTTGTAACACCAACTACACCTGCCTTTACTATATTTACTATATTCCATACGTTTCGGATATAACATGTCCCCTTTTTTAACTGATGATTTTTTTGCCAAATTACAAAATTTAAAATTTATTTTATATTGCTTTATTCGAATTTCGTTAACAATTAAAAATGATTGAAACTTGTTAATTAAAATTATTGCATTAGTTTTATAATAAAAATTATTGCGACAAAGTCTAAATCACCAAATAAGTTTGAATTAATGGGTTATAGCATATTATTTTTGCCAAACTAAAAAAACTAAAATTTATTTTATAATGCTTCTTTAAAAACTCTTTTAAGTTTTAACAATGAAAAAGATTGAAACTTTTTTTTATATAAATTTTTTATTATAATAAAATGTTCAAGCCAAAAAAATCCATATTACAAACAAGCCCATAACAAAATCCCCAAAACTCTAAAATCCAATTACAAACCAACTCGGATTTGGGCTTCTTAAGGCCTAGTTTGGGCCAAAGCCTATAACAGATAACCCTAGTAACACAAAATTTCGATGGAGAACCCACTCAAACCACCACCGCCGCGACCGCGGATCTTATCATAGAGGACAATCGATGAGCCGGCGGTGGCTCCAAGCGGTGATGATGAGTGACCATCATCACCGCCCACCAGAAAATAGATGAAAGGCAGGAGGAGGAAGTCGGTTTTTAGTATGCTGCGACTTATTCTGGAGGAGGAAGGTAGGTTTCCGACAGTACAGGGGACCGCTACACGCCTTTGGATATGGAGAGACTGCTCACGACGGTGGTTGATACCCCCGCTCCACCACCGAGTGAGACAGTATTCCTTCTCCTTCGCCGCGCAACAGAGAACCGCCTCGAGATCTTCCTATCTAGAGTTCGTCGACCTCCGATCCGAGGCGCAGCAAGCAGATCTGGCCGAACCGCTTAGCCGCCTGGAAGCTTCCGTCCTTCATCTACGCCGGTGAAGTCAGATCTAAAAGGAGAAGAAGAGCAAGAGATTTTTCTGAGTTGTTTGCATAGAGAGGTCGCCGGTGCTGGACAAACCGACGACCCCGAAGGTTGCGGTGCAGGGGAGTGTTGCTCGAACGCCGGTAAAGAAGCTTGCCTCTCCTCCTCGCCGATCTCAGTCAAATTCCCGTATTAATTGAGAGAGAGTGAGAAGAGAGGGTTTCAATTCTTTCAATTGGAGAAAAAGATTGAAACTTGTTTTTTTGTGTGCACTAGATTGAAACTTGTTAATTGTAAGAACTAAAATATAAAAGAAAAGTTAATAAAAAATGGAGATAAGAGAAAGTGCATAGAGCTTCTTCCATTTTATTATTGAGAGATATAATAGAGAATGAGCAAATGTAAAGTCACTCTTTACAAGATGTGTATTTGCTAATAAGAGAAAGTTCAAAGATAACAGAGAAAAAGAAGAAGCAAAACCTTCATTGCCATTACTGATGATTTCAAAACCTTTTTACCCGCGAGCGAATCGAGCTTGAATCCTCCTCTGTATCTTACCTCGACAAGACGGACAATCCTCCATTGATTCCTTCTCATGAAGCTGATTGCATTTAGAGCAAAGAACTTGATGTGCACAAGGCAAGAAAACTACACTCATCTCTTCAGATAAACACATCACACATTCTCTTTCTCTTTTGATTTTAGACTCTGTTGTTTGATTACTCTCCCAAACATTTGTTGTTGGCTTTGATAGAGTCATTCTAATCTTGTTTCCGTCATCGATTCCATTCTTCAATGCAGCTATCTTCAAACAATCTGATTTAAGATTCAACTTTGAGATTTCGCTTTCGAGTCTTTTAATGTTATCGATATAGTATTTCACATCATTCTCTGCTTTTGCTTTGATCCGTTCTTCTTCTGATTTTCCGAGTTCTTCAAGTTTAACTCTCTCTTTCTTTATCGCAATCGCTTGCGCAATGAGTTTCTCCTTTCCTGCCTTTTCTTGTTTCCAAGTAGCCTGCAACTAAGTTCCATTAGTTATCAACTTTTTTCGCAATTTTCGTCTTTTACAAAAAAAGGAATCAACCTCAATTTGGTTTTGGCGATTTTTGGCTTTAGAAACTTCTTGTTGCAGCTTTACGACGTTTTCTCTTTGACTCTTGATCTCTTCTTGTAATAAAATCTTTGTTCCTTCCCATGATTGAGTATTCTTTAAAGATTTTTGTACTCTCTCCTTTGCTTCTATATACCTCTCAGCAGATTCTGTAGCTTTCATATGAGCAGCTTCTCTTTCTTTCTTTAACTGAAATTTTTCCATCTCGAGCCTGTGAACTGTGTTGTTCGCTTTATCGAGCTGGTTACTCGCGTTTTTCAATGCAAATTCCATTTCGGATCGTCTTTTCATTGTATTCTCTACTAGTAATTGCTTCTCTTTTCTGAACTCTTCTGCTTCTTCTTTCTCTTTCCTTAGTGCCTTTAGCTCAGGTTGGTCCTTAAGAAGTCTACTAGTAGCTTGCTTTACTTTCCGATTAGCCCAATCAGTCCAAAACTGTACTAAATTCTCCAGATCTTTCGTTCGAGGAACTAGTTTCAGAATCAATTCATCTCTTTTATTCTGAGGAACATATATCCCAAGAGACGAATCATACGGAATCCCAGCATAATAATCTGTTGCTGTCTTTGTAGACACAGAAGCCTTGTCCTCAGCCTTATCCTCTGGTTCAGAACCAATTCTCTTCTCTGAAGCTAATGGTGATGGAGCATTGATAGCAGGTAAAGCAGTAACATATTCCTTCATATCTACCGCAGGCGAATCTGATTTAGTATTGTTACTAGTTAAGAGAGTGCTGCTACTTTCAGCTACAGGAAGTTTCATAACCTCTGTTGTCATGTTTGGAGAAGAAGATTTGCCTCTTTTCTCCAGAAGGAAACCGCCGACTGAAGCATACTTTGTTGCTTTATATCCACTGCCTTTGCTATAAGTTCTAATCTTCTCCACGCATGATTTTTGCCTAAGCATGGCTATTTCTTTTTTGGTTCGGCCTTTTCGACAAGATACTAATTTTTCATCAGAAACAGAAGTCAGGGATGTACTTTTAGTTCCTGCACCAGAAGCAGTGGTAACAGAAAATACCTCTTTTCCTAGTGTTGATTGAGGGCTTTTGGAGTTTGATAAATTTAAGTCGTTTCCACATTTGACTGGCTCGCTCTGATTGCTTTGAACACTGGACACTGGTGACTTCTGGTTATCTGGAGAATTGCACTCAGTACTTGGAGAATCAGATGTTTTAATTGGATTGAAACCTGAAGATCCATCCAATCCATCTCCTTCCACCTCAAATGCTTGCAAAACATTTAAGTCACACATCAACAGCCTCCACATTGCTTCAGCTGTTGAAATTGAAGGCCTAACCTCTCTAACAAGACTTATCTTCTCTACCAAAGTATATGCAACAAGCTGTTGTAAATCATCAAACACATAATCTCTCAAACCAGAAACTTTTTTGCCACTCTTCAAAAAACTCAAAGTATCATTGACAATATTTGAGACAAGATCATTTCCCCCACAGTAAAGCCTAGTACCTGAAATAGCTTTAAGAACCACATCCTCTTTGTACCCACAATTCACAATTTGATTCATTGCATTACGGAAGATAGTGAGTAAATTCGATGACAATAGCTCTTCAAGATGACAAGCAAAAGGATCATCCCATACAACAGAATCACACTCTTCTGCTTTCAGTTGCCTGATTGAGTCATTGTCACATAAAGAGTTTTGAGATTTCAATGGATATAACTCATATCGAGGGAATTCAGTCAAAGAAGCAGCATTATGATGAGAAGGATCAGCTAATTTTCTCTTGTTCTTCCTTCCTTTTCCTAAAGGTGGTGATACTGAAGAAGTTCCAACTTTACTACCATTAAGAACACCACACTCATCCATTTCTTCTTGCTTCTTAACCATTAAAGAAGTAACTTCCTGAGAATATGAATCTTTCAAGTTAAACAAAAAACAAAAAATGATGTTCATACACCGTAATCTCCGATGATAGATTCAATAAACAAAAATGAATCGAAGAAACTTTGTGATAATTCAAATCTACAGAGACGAATGTCACGAATCACGATTCTAATTCCAGTAACAGAAAACATCAAAATAAAATCGAACGAAAGTCCCCAAAAAACTCCGAAGATAAACTCAAACGAAATTCTCCATAGAAACAAATACAAATTCTAGAAACCTAGAAGCTTCATTAAGAATGCAATCAAATCTGGATTTAAAAATCAATCTCATGATCGTTCAACCACCAAAAGCAAAAAAACAATCACAAATAAGCTTAAACTGACCGAGAAACGGTAGATGGTGGAAGCGAAACGGAGGAGAAAGAGATAATCGGAAGAGAATCGATAAGAGTGAAGCACTGTGAGAAGAAAGTGCGTAGCTACAAGGAGGAGGAGGAGGAGGAGGAGCCGAACAAAATTGATCGTGAGCTTCTTTTTTCTATGTGACAAAGAGAAGGGTTGGTGCTGGATATTCAATATTTACCGATTTGCCCCTGAGGGTAGTTTAGTCATTATCATTATTAACTAGGTAAGAACAAATAAACTAATCCGAACCAAACAAACCGAACCAAACAAACCGAACCGGAACCGAACTAAATTGAGCGGTTCATATCTTATTTGGATTTGATCCAAATCAAAAACTAAACAAATCAAAAAACTAAACAAATTCTTCGATTAAATTTATATTCGGTTTTGGTTCTGATTCGATTTTTTGGAATTTCGTTTTTTTATAAGAGGTTTGAGATCTAAATAAAAATAAATTGTATATTTATGGATTTGAAGAGAAAGATCCATTCGGTTATTTGTCAATTTAACCGATTCCACCAATCTGGTTAAGTTTCTTTTGGTTCGATTTTTTTGTCTCAAACTAGTCTTAACCTACACGAACTAACATAATTTCAAACCGAATTGAAATCAAAATTTTAAGATAACTTATGATACCTAAATTATTATATCCGAAAAATTCAAAACCCAAAAACCGGCATAAATCCAAATCGAGTATTCAAATGCTTGTGTTAATGTTACATAAGCATAAATAGAGTTGTGCCTATAGTGTTACCAAAAAGTCATTTGCTTGAAGATCCACGTCATATAAAAATTTTGTGGGGATCCATTTTTTATTATTTTTAAAAAGTTAGCTGTAAAAACTTCTATTCTACTTCAAATTTAGGCTAGTTTTTCACTAATAGATTTTTATTGGTTTCCAAAATTTTGATATTTTTATTTTCAACTGAATTGTCAACTTTATTCCAAAAAAATGATCATTTTAGTTTGTTATATTTTTCTTTTTAATTTATTTTGGTTATTATCACTTTAGATTTTTAACTAACTTAATTCTCTATAATTATTTAAGCTTTTAAATTTCTCACAATTAATTTATTTAAAATAATGTAATTATATAAATAATCATAAAAATAATTTTCTTACTAAATATTTATTTTTTATTTTTATATAAAAATCTTAATATCTATATATATATATATATATATACTATACAAAATATTAAACATATTTTATAATATATATAATTTAATTTATTTATTAATATTAAAATTTAACTAAATATACTCGAATACCGTCTTAAGCTCCGAGAAGGTTAGGCAAGCACTAAGCATAAACATAAGAATCAAATACAACAATAGGATCTACAAAGAGTATGTTCCAACTCAAAGCAATCATTCTTTGGATCATTTGGTATATATTAAGTGTTTGCCTATTTATATGTTTAATATAAAATATTTATTTAATAAAGGGTTTAGATTAACAAAAAAAAAACAAGTGGTTTAGTGGTTCTATGCTATTTTTTATTAGATAGTGATAAAGTCTTCTTTACAACCGAAACACACTTTAAAACATTGAACAAAATGGAATGATGAAATGAATATGGAATGATGATGTTTTGATGATGAAAATGATTTTGGAAAAATTAGAGTGGATGATGTACGTGATGAGTGATGGATTGTAAATTGAAAATGGATCGATAGAAACTCACAAAAGCTGTGAAAGGCCCTTGATACATCTGGGTGATCTTAGGATATTACACACCTAAAGATTAGACAGAAATGGATATTACGCATCAAATATGGAACTAAATTAAATATATAAAAAAAGAGTTTTTGATAAAAAGATGGTTGAGTCTAAAATGAGTTCTACAACCAGAATAAATAGTAACTAAGAGGGTTCATGCATGTAGGAGAGAAAGAGACTTGGAATTCGAAGTACGAAGGAGAGAGAAGAACACTTCAATAAATGTTGTGCATGCACCATATTCGAATTTGAAGTGTATAAACTCTTATTCATCTTCTCTTGGGCTTCTTTTGATCAATAATGGGTCATTATGAAGTATCTAACTTGCTTTGAACAAAAATAAAAAGAATTATCCAACTTGCCTCATTAAAAATCAAATTTGGAAAACTCATTGGGACAAAACCAAGTTTAAGGGAAAAAAAAAAAAAGAATACTTACCCAATTATTGATCAATCTTGAGTTTGGATGCAATGTGTTGCTGTTAGATTATCTTCAAAGCTCAAGTATTTAAATTGATCTTCTAAATTGATTAGAACCTTCCTAAATGCTCCAGCAAGTCTCTTACCTCTTGATTTTGTCATTGGACCAGCTGCTATCTCCAAAGTGTTTTTTTTAATGCTCATCCTCAACTACAAGCTTATCTTCTTTATCATCTCCAGCTCCTAATTTCTTGTTGTCAATAGTTGCATCAACTCCTTGTTCTTTGTCCAATGGGACTGTATCAAATAGTCAATCGGTTGCGGCTTAAAAATTAGAAAATGATACAAAATCTGGTCAATGGCTCTACACCCTAATTTCTGATATTTCCCTTAACCACCCCATATAATTTGAAGTTTATGTTAAACCTATAAACCATAAAAATTCAAAGCCTCTTACTTTGTATCTTCATACACAAAGTGTTAGTGTGAAGAGTGGTTTTAATTAGATTATGTATGTTCGAGTTTTGGTTTAAGTTTGAATAGAGAACTAAAATTTACTAAATTTTTGCAATTTTTTGTCAACAAAGATTGATCAAACAACTATTATCTTCTCTTCTCTAAGCTCATGTCAGTATTTACAGAACTTACCAAATTCTCAAATAAATATGTAAAACTAAAACCAAAAATGAACAACAAAGACTGAAACCAATGAAGAATCTCATAAATGTCTTTGTTGTTAGAAAACAAAGAACTTTTTGTAAATGTCTTTATGTTAGAAAATTCTCAAATCTCATATATGACTTTATGTTAGAAAATAAAGAATTTTTATATGGTTTAAAAGACAATCTCTAAGGTAATAGTTAAAGAGAATATTAAATGGTAAGCCAAAATCTATAATTTTAAAGATTCAAACAGCAATTATTTGTTCTAAATGCAACGCTTCAAAAGAAGAAAAAAAATATCTACAAGAATTAAGAATGGGTAAAGAAAATTACATAAATCTTCTCTAGGTCACTCATAAGGTGGATCCGCCTAAAACCATTTTACGTTCTTTAACTTTTTAAAAATCTGTTTATTATAGTTTTACTTGTAATAGTCATTGAATACATATTTTTCGCTAAAAAACTAAACAATCATTAAAAGTTAATCATTGATTTGATTGCGGCGATAAATTTATGATATATCTTTTCTCAAATGTACTTGAATTTAAAGTGGTGGAAATATTTGATTGCGGCGATAAATTTATGATATATCTTTTCTCAAATGTACGTGAATTTAAAGTGGTGGAGATATTTGATTGCAGCTATAAATTTATGATATATCTTTTCTAAAATGTACCTGAGTTTAAAGTGGTGGAGATAATAGAAAGGAAAAAATTGATGTATCACACCGAGAATGAAGAGGATGATATTGGTATAAGTTTCAAATTAACTAAATTAATTTAGAAGACTTTATTATTGGGCTTTTAATTTTTTTACAAATTTGGACAATACCTTTTTATCAAATATTTAGATATAACTCTTTTGTTTAGTAAAAGAAAATTGATTAGAATATATCACAAATTGATAAAAAAAAATTCACACAAAAAATGCACACATCATCAAAACTAACATGAAACAAAAAAATTTATATTGGGTTCAAATACAAACATATATTACGTTCAAACTTATTTATATGAAATAGTGATCTACATAAATAATATTTTATAGTAATTCAAAAAATATATAATATTTGAATATATTATGAGTTTGAGTATTATCTATTATAATTTTATATATCCAATATAATTTTATTTGCTATTATTAGATTTTTATTTTCACAAATATACATTGGATATTTCTTTTTTATTTAAAAAAGTGTATCCAATTTTTATTTATCATTTTATTCCCGGTATATTATTCATAATGCATACGAATCAAATTTTGATGACGTTAGGGTTTAGTCAAATAGTGGATCTTGAATATTTACCTTGAGTAATCTTGGTCCATAAAGAAACTCTTCGATTTGACTTGATATGAGGAATAGGAAAGAAGAGAAGGATGCGAGAATTGTTGACCATATTGAGTTCTTTGACATAATCAAAGTTTTTAAGAATAAACATCTCTTTGAAGAAAATGGTTCGACTCAAACTATGTATACCTAGTGACTCTTCAATCTTCTCGTCGATACTCAACACATAGCCGTCCTTATCAACTTTGATAATACGATGGACCAAAAAATATGCCGATATACACATCTATTACAAAACAATTAAGCTTTCCTTGTACGAGTGTGATACAAGTAAAAAATAAGAAGTTTGCAGTTAAATCTAATGTTGAGAGGATCAATTTAAACAAAAAAATGTCATTGTATGTTCATTTTGGATCGGGTTATTCCAACTTTCATATATTCGATTCAAATTAACGAATACAAATTTGAACACATGTCATAAATTATCCGTTTTAAATTTAAAATTTGTCATCTTTTATAATTTTGTAATGAATTTGCATATGAGATAGTGATCAAAATAAATAATATTGATAAATTTCAACCAACTTTTTTTTGTTAAAATATTATGTGTTTGAATATTATAGATAATGATTTTAATCGTCCCATCAAACTTTTAAATGTATTATCTAAACCTTATTTTTATAAGCATATATGCATAATTTGGATATTCTATTTTTAATTTTAGAACTAATAGTATATGATTTTTATTTACCGTTATAATGAACACACTAACCTTTAAATTTTTTATATTTTTCTTTTTACAAAGTAAAAGATGCATTTTCCGTTGACACCACATAAAGTGAGTTCTCTTGATAAGAACAAGCTTTTACTCATCTAATTTCATCAAAATTCCATAAATGATCAAAAATATTTGATAATTTACCCTTTTTACAAATAATTGGATTAACAAGATCTAATTTATAATATAACATGATATGTTTATTTTTTCATTTTACAACTTATTATGGAGTCATTTCAAAAATGTCATTTAGGAAATAATGATATTACCAATCACATTGTGATGCTCTTTGATAACTTTTGCTTAAAAATGGCGATGAAAGATAAAAAAAAATTGAGGATATAATGATAATAAAATTGTACACAAAAACAAACAAACAAAAAGAAAAACACATGCCTCTAAGAATTTAACATCCGTAATTCTATCTATAAACCTTGAGTTAACCTAAACTGAATTTGCAAAAAGTAGAAGAAACATAACATGGCTTAAACATGGACTAGATCAAACAACTTGGTTTAGGTTCAAGCTCCATCTACGCTAATCACAGACTCTGAAGTAGAATCACCAGTCGGATAAGCAGCATGAGGAAGAAGCGGAATGAATCGCTTTTTTTGTGCTCTTGGAGGCAAATGCTTCACATGTTTTCTTGAGCTTGAGGTCCATGGTAAGAAAACACCAGTTCCTATTACATTAGCACTTGATGGTTGAAGTAGTGGTGGTGCCATCATGATCATTGGATGACGAAGGAGTCCAAGTTTTGGCAACATTTCAATAGAATGATCAAAACCATTAAGAAATGGAGTTGGTGTCATTGGATAATGGCATGGTTGTTGTTGTGAATGGTTATGATTTGATTCAGAACGAACACGAAAGAATGTGATGCTTACTCTTTTAGTATGTGATGGACACATTACATGCCTTGCCATATCTGCACTATTCCCTCTCATCACTAATAGAGACCTACAAAGATTATATTAAACGATGTTAGTAAATATTTATGAACTTAAAAGGAGACTTTTATGTGTGTTTTTTTTAATACCCTTCTTTGAGAGAAAGTGTTAGAGATCCTTTGAAGTTTCCTTCTTTATCACTAGAGAGAATGCGACCAAAAGCCATTGTTGATTCGGAAAGGACAAGAGTAGAGATTGGTTGTTCAAGATGTGGTGGTTTAAGGAAAGGTTGTGAGTATTCACCCTACAAAAAGCGAAATATCATTATGGTAAATCAAAGAAATATAATAAAGATTGTGATCTATGGAGATATTATATATACCTCTTCAAAGAAATTGATGACACAACCATTTGGTCTTTTGTATTCTGGGATGAGTCTCCATGTGATAAAATGATCAATGACATTCTCAAGAAGTGGTGGAATCGGATCGATGTTAACTAAAAACCAAACAAAGTCTATATGTCAAGCCAACCATTTGAATCAAATCACCTAAACTAATCAATCTTGAGGATTAGAATGATTCTTTACCAGAGTTGTTATCGTTAAGGTTTTCAGCATGGCCAAAGATTGGAACACCAAGTTGAATAAGCTCTCTCTTGTTCCCTTTTATCTCTTTGTTGAATAGAATAAAGCTATCTCCTGCATGTATAAGTAAGGAAAAAAACTTTAAAGACTTTAGTTATGGATCAAAACTCGTACATTTATTAAAATGTGGGGCCAGCCAAATATATAATATAATTTTGTGTTAAGTATCATTCGAATTCTTAAAAGACTTTAATGTGATATGTATAAGAAAAATTCACCTGAAAGTTTTCCGGTTTGGCCAGCTTCTCGAAGTTGAGCAACAAAGTCTATCAATTTAGATAACTCATCTTCTTTTAGTAACTCTTCATACAATTTCAGTCCTTTAACAACATTCGCCTATGGAAAAAGTTTTATCGATCTCCATCACTAACAACATTTATCATGTCCAAGTAAATGGAGAAATCAAAATTCACTAACCATATGGCCTTTCACTTGCTCTTTGGCTTGGAAACCTTTGATAGGCTTGATTTCACATGATCGTGGCTCGCAATCTTCATGGTTCTCGCATATAATTTGTGCAGTATCCACAACAATAGCAGTTTGTTGTTGAACATCTTGATGAGAACCTATAAAAAGGAAACTTTTTGTTCATAATTGATACACAAAATGTTAGTTCCACAATGTTCTTATTTAATAAGTAATGTAATATTGGGATTTAATGTGAAAACTAATGTCATGGACCAATCTATAAACTCAATCTAAAGAGACAAGACTATGAAGTCTTTGCCTTGGTAATAAAGGTTTGAAGAATTCACTAGTAAAAAACAAGATTTTTCAAATAAGTAATCGTTTTAGACTTTTCACTTTGTATGTGGCCATGAACAAAAAGTAAAAGAAGCAAAAAGGTTAAAGAACACTAATTAAGAAAAGAGAAAAAACCCTTGAGGCTTGAGGTATTCTACAAGTGGGAAAAGAATAGTACTTTCATAATAAATGTTATTTCTTAATAAATTAACATTTTTTGATGTAAATTTTAGAATAAAATATCTAATATAAATTTAAATATAATAAATAAAGGGCCAAATATTTTTTTTAATAAATATAAACAAGAATTCAATATATTTTATTTTATCCATTCATATAAAACTTCATTTTACCGTTTTTTTTTTTTTTTTTATTTTTTNTACAATATTTTCAATGTTATCATTATATATTTAACTCATAAATTTTTTTCAATATATTATTAATTATAGATTTTTTAAAATTTTAATTATTTTTTATATTTATGAATAAAAATTTTGAAAATATTAAATGTGTAAAAAAATGTTAAATAAAATACGGAAGAAATAAAAAAAGGGCGGCAAGCAAAAACGCGAGGGACCACGATTGATGACGATTCAAATCCTAAAAGCTCAAAAAGAAAACGCAATAAAAAATCAGCACACGCGAATCAATGTCAAATTGATACCTTTGATGCGTTTTACAGTAACATCAACTAAAAGAAGAAGACAACAAAAAAATTGTTGCTACTACACACAAAGTAGTACTACATTGAAAAATGGACACATAATCTTATACTCTCCTATTTTTTATTATAAAATTTTCTATATTTTTTTTCTTATTTCAAATTAAAAATATTTTAGATTTTTAATGCAATTTTGTTATTAAATAAACAAATAGTATTGAGAACAATGTATATATTGAATCGTTATTGATTTAAAATTATGAAATTTTAGTTTGAGAAGAAAACTTTAAATCAATTATTTTAAATATATGTGAAAACTCTAAAACATCTTATGTTTGTAAATAGAAAGAGTATACACGAATTGTCGAAAATTAACCAGATATTCAATAGTTGTCAAATCTGTATTAAAATCCGGATCTTGTTATATAACTCTAAAATCTTCCATTCAATGAAGTTAAGACTAATGAGAAAATGGAACATAAACTATTAAATCGATAAGTTTTGTAATCCAAAAATGTTTTATTAGAAAATATTTCTTATGTTATGGTGAAAATATATTTTTGTATTTTTCCATAATAATAAGTTTAGTAAATGCATCTAAATAGTATTAAAATATTTAGATGTAGCATTTAAATGTCAATTTATTTTAAAAATATACTCTCTTGGTTTTGTTTTAAGTGTTGTTTAAAGGTTATTTCACAAATATTAAAAAATTTGTATTTTCAATAAAAACAACATTAAATTTTATAAATCAACCAGTCAAAAAATAACTACAATTATTCTATTGTCAAAAAAGTCACACACATTTAATTTTTTCATTAAAAACCTAAACAGAAAATGAATTTAAAATAAATACAAAACTCTAAAAACACACTAATGAAATATTATTTAACAAATCCAATGTTATTTAGAGATCAAATGACAAAAAAAAATGTTCAAAAAGACTATGCTATGTCTTAAGTTTCTCTAGTTGTCACATAGACTTCTCATGTTTCTTTACAATAGATTCGTCCTTTTGTACTATTTTCATCAAAGTTTGTGTTTTTATTTTATTTTATTAATAAGGTTTCGATTGTACTATCAGAATCAAATATTACCAATATTTAAAGATAAAATATTCAAATCAATAAAAAATTGAATTAATGCATTATTCTGTCCAATCTCTATGTTATAAAACAAACTAAGCATACGACAATTGTTAGATTAATATTTAAATATAAATAACTTTATAAAACCGATGCTAACTTTTTAGAGTTTTAAATTAATTTAGTCTTAAATTTAAATATTGATAAGTGTTTACCACGTGGAATGAAGAATATTAAGAGAATCTTATATTTTGGTAAAGAAATAAATTTTATAAATATCGAATCCGTAGCATAAAATACAATTAAAATCTCATAGATTTGATATTAATATTATTTTTAATTTTTTGAAAAACGTTACATATTAAGAAGTTACAAAGTCAAAATCTGTATTAAGTCATTTCGGATCTAGTGGAGAGAAATACGCAATTAAATCTAGAAACTTGAACAAGTCTTTAAAATATATTTATTTCCTTTTTTATATAATCTTAAAAGCAGAGTATTTTTTTAACTTTTTAAAAAATAATTTTATTTTTAACTTATTCCTATAATATTTTAATGAATTTTTTATTTTCTTGTCACCAACCACATATAACTAGTTTTATTGACTAGAGAGAATCAAATAACAAAACCTCAACGAATATGCTTTTTTCTTTACAAAAAAATGAAAATTTTTATAAAAAAAGTAAAATTCAGAATTATTATGAAGCTATGCTACTAAAAATTGACTTCTATGATCGAAGTTATTTATTTGAAATATAATAAAAAAATCAAATTCATAAAACATTCTCAAAAATTCTAAACATACTATTTTTTCTAGGAATACCGCAAATATAAAAAATAAATTTTAAAGGTTTAGAATTTGTGGGTTTTGACTTGAAATTTCGAGCTAAGATAATCGAAATTTGCGGTATCTATTTATTTTCTTTTTGTTTGTAAACTTTCTCGGTTATTATCAATAATTCAGACGACAAAAAAAGAAATGTTTAGAATCTAAAATTTTCGAGTTTGCATTCAATAAAAAAGTCTAAGGTTTTGTTTTGAAAAAAATTATAAATTATAAATTTTAAAACTATTTCAAATGTTATGGTATTTTTGAAATAAAAATATTTTTGTGAAATTTTTAGAACAAAAAATTTTTTTATAAAAAATATAAACAGCTCAAATTTAAATAAAGTTAATGAAAATTGAATTAATGTAATAATAACTATATAAAAATTTTTAAAAATGAAACATAAAAAAGATTTTAAATTTGTTTAACAGTTACTTACCTGAATCAGTGATATCACTGCTCGGAGAATCATCTTCAACATCTCCGTTCACTTCAACCTCCGTCACTTTCTTCACCACCTCCGTCTCCTCCATCTCCTCTGTTTTCCTCTGTTTCAGATCTTCCATCTTCTTCTCCTCAACTTTCTCTAACTCAATCGAAACTTCAACAATTGAATGATACTTTTGCATCTGAAGAATTGGAATCCAATTAAGACGACGACGATGAATCGCTGCAAAAACTTCATCATATTCCGATCTAGTAACCGTTTCTTCTCCTCCGGCGGTTTTTCTAAGATGAGAACACATCGCGTCTATTATAGCATTAGCCGCCGCGAATTCGCCTCTAAACCATGAGATTAACGCATCTTTCCCTCCCGTCGCCGGAATCTGAATCGGAAAAGCTACCGGAAGAGCTACCGGTTTCGTAGAGGCTGATCTATTTGAATGATGAGGTGCTATAGCTGCCGCAATCGTCATCGGAATAAAACTCCGGTGAATAATTGGTTTTGTTATAACGACGGGTCTGGGTTTGGGTTTGGATCCGGGTCGGGTCGGGTTGTTGTAATGAGAAAGTTTTAGGTGGGTTTCGTTCGTTTCAATATATATTGGAGCTACGAGCAGCCATGAGTTTAGAGATACATACACGTGTCAGTTACTTATTGATGACGTGGCAGTTTCGATGAATGATGTGGCAGTTTATTTAGCTGACGTGGCTAAACTTTTGGTTCTTAACCGAGTATTTTAGGAAATTATGAATATGTTTTACATTAGTTTCTAAAGTATTTAGAGTGTGTTATTGGAGATAATTTATATTAATATGATTAGTGTTAATAAAAAATTAATTTTGTGACAAAAAATTTAAAAATTAATTTTAAATGATATTATAGCCGGCATTCACTTCAAAGCTTCACGATGTAATATTTTTCCTAAGATTACGCCCAACTATGAAGATTCCTCATTGCTCGTGTGACCAAAATATGTATGTGGACTTCCTGGCAAGAACGGCAAAACAACGGCGCAAAATATTCACGTCAGTGGGAACCTCTCTTCCCATCTGGATGAGGCGAGCGTCCAATGTAATTTTCTAATTTTCTGTTGTTATATTTGGTGACAAAAAAAATGATATTATAAAATTTAGTCAGGACCGGTCTTGAGCGAAGACCAATAAGACATAGATCTCAGACCCCCAAATATAAAATTATATATATATATATATATATATATATTAATTTTTTTTGTTTTTATTGATAAAAATTATTTTTTATTAATTGTTTAGCATATTTTGTTTAAAATTATATTTACATATTTTTAAGATATAAAATACTGGCCCACATTATTTATTTTGTCTCAAATCTTCGTAATTTCAGAACCGAATCTAAATTTAGTGTGATTAAATTACTGATTAGGGGGTTTCTAATAAAATTCTTTTTGTTAAAACTAAAATAATTATATTTTTAAATGGAATAGTAGAGAAACTGAAAATAAAACACAACAAATTTTTTATATTTTACCTAAAATTATATAAAAAAACTCACTAAAATTCTCATGTGGATTTCCATGCTATTTAATACATGATTTGTCTTAATTGATTAAAATTTGTACAATGTTTGACTGGTTATATTATTATTATTTTTGTGAAGATCGTTAAATTAAGAAGAATTGAATAATTTTTCATACAATTTAATATTGTCGAAAAAATCATTGACCAAAATTTTCAATAGCTTTAAAACATATCACCATTTTTAGTTAACAATTTTGTATTTTTAGTAATTCTATATGTGAATGATATAATCCTTAACTTAAACCAACACATGGACTTATTTTGAAATAAAATTTATTTTATCACGACTAATTGATTTATTTCTTTTTTAATATATGATGAAATTGTTAAGACAATGCAACGTTACCTTTTACTACAAATGATATTTTATATCATGCATTTAGTCTAGTTGGCATCACATAAAAATTTATTTTATTATATATTTTTACTATTTCCTTTATATAAACATTTTCTTTCTAAAAAAAAAAATAACTTATATACCATATTATTTTCCATTTTTTTCTCATTTCATATTCTTTTGGTATCTTCTTTTTCTATCTTTGTACAAAACCTTATATGCTATTATTCTCATCTTTTTATAGTATATGCGACTAAATACTTTCATTATAACTACAACATATTACATAAGATTGGCATATAAACTAAAACACGAAACCTGAAATCTGAATCGAAATCGAAATCAAACCGTTCTTCCAAATAACCCGAAAGCTTCTATATATCTCAATATGATAAATTGAATCGGAACCCAAACCGAATCGAAACTCAAAAGTGTAACTGAACAACCTGTATATATGATTATATATGTAATTATGATCAGATAGTTAGGATTTTAGGTAGAACAAGTAGGTTTTTAGTAAGAAAACTCAGACATTTATGGGTTTTCGTCCGATATTTTAGATTTTTGATTCGATTAACTTGGATTTTGGCTAGATTATTCGGATAATTTGAAATTTTACGATTCTATTTCGGATCCTAATAAAAATGAAAAATGTACCCAACCCCAAATATACCTGATTGAATCTAAAACGAATTTTTAAAAAACCCGAACGGTTCCTATATAACCATAACCGAATAACCCGAAATTCGAATTACTCGAACCAAACTCGAACCGAAAACCAAACGTCCGCTCCTAATATCACATAAGAAAAGTAATAAATCGATTGTTCCTAGTTATGTATTTTTAATAACTTTTTCACCAAACAAAACTCATGAGTCATGATATCAATGTCCATGTCCATCATGAGGCTCGTGGAAGATGATCTAAGAGATGACGTATTAATTAATATTCAAATTGAATTGTATCTTGAAGATATTATTTAATTTCTCTCTAAGACCTTTTTACTATTGTCGTTGTCTTGATTTGACTTGTTCCTTTGTTTACAAGTCAATCAACTAATTAAAAACCTCCCTTCTACATTATTAAATTTTAAAAAGAGAGTCAAGTTTGTATATATTATATAAAGAGAAAAAAAAAAATGATTGGTTTTCTTATAATTATTTGAATTAAAACTACACATCAACTTCTTAAGAGTCTTTAAGTACGTAAAGTAATGTATATGTAGTAGTATTTTTTAGATTTCATATAAGTGTGGTTACAAAGCAAAATTACAAAACTTTTTAGATTATTTATATATATATATATATATATATATATATATATATATGAATTTTAAAAGGTTATGTAGCCTTATTAAAAATGTCAACAAATGTCAAATGGTTTTCACTTGAAAAATGTCAACAAATGTCAAATAGTTTTCACTTGAAAAAAAAAAATCTTTTATTGATAGTATCAATTCTCCTCAAAATGCAAAATTACATAATCATTATGTTTAGTCAAGCGAAAGTTACCAGGTCATATTTTAAATATATTAAAAAATGTGATTAATGGATTATTTTATGTCATTTTAGATAAAGAATGTAACACCCCGATCTATAGAGGAATGATGGTGCATTCCAAAACCTTAAGAAAATTAATATGCTTATTTATGTTACTAACGTGCGTTTATCTTTTCAAATCACTGGTCCAGAAAGAACTCTACAGTCAAGCGTGTTTATGCTAGAGCAATCTAAGGATGCTGACTTTCCGAAATATCATTTCTAGAATTATGCGAGTAAAGACAAAGCATGGAGAAAGATCGCGTGGTGATCTGCAGGACCAACAAACAAATCTCTAAAACTTTATTGAGTAGCATACTTGACCGTCAGATAATAGTAGGATCCACAAGCTAAGAGAGTCGAAAACCATAAGTTAGGACGGTCAGGAATGTTACAAAGAATAAGAATTTATATTTCAAAGTCTTAGTAGTTAAAAAATTAAAATAAAATTATATGTTTTATCAAGATAATAGTATAAAATTATGTGGGACTAGAATGAAAAGTCTACAAAATTGGTGGGTGAGGTGAAATTTGGGCCTACCTACATCTTCCAAATTTGTGGGTTGTATGAACATCTCCAACCTTTATAAACAGTAGATTCCATTTTCCACTACCTAAGACACAAACTCAATGGAAGCATGGGGTTATAACTACAAACCCTTAGTGACCTCTTAAAGTGTTATAACTTGAGCTGATGTCAACGAGGGCAATAAGATTATTTGCTTTTTTAAAAATAATCATGAGAAATTCAGATCGAAATCTCACTCTGTCTCTAGTATGGTATCAACTAGGACTGGGAATCGGGTCGGGTCGGAAATTTTGGTTTCTGGTTATTTCGGTTTTTGAGTTTGTGCTCCAAATTGAACCGAAAAAAATTTCGGTTCGGTTCGGTTCGGTTCGAA
Source organism: Iberis pinnata (assembly GCA_900406425.1). Taxonomy (NCBI): domain Eukaryota; kingdom Viridiplantae; phylum Streptophyta; class Magnoliopsida; order Brassicales; family Brassicaceae; genus Iberis; species Iberis pinnata. Next base: position 30,039 of record OVBE01001092.1, read on the forward strand.
AATCAGTTCCGTTCGGTTTTTGTTTTTGAAGTTCGGTTAATTTTTGCTTGTTTTTTCGGTTTTTCGGGTTTTTTCGGTTATTTTCACATATTTTGGTTCGGTTTTTCTGTTTTTTTTGTTTTTTCGGTTATTTTCGGTTATCGGTTCGGTACGGTTACCCGAATTGTTTTTTATTTTGTGCCGATCGGTTTACAAAAAATAATTCGGTTCGGTTCAGAAATTTTCGGTTTGGTTCGGTTCGGAAATTTTGGTTCGGTTTTTATTCCTTGCCCTAGTATCAACTGTTGTTAAAATCATGAAACCAAAAGCGGTATAGCATTTGCAATAATAGTATGTAAACCAATGATGAGTTGGCCTAGTAGTTAATATTTTAAATCCTGAAAACATAAGGGTCTAGGAGATCACGAGTTCGATTCACGTTAGAAAGAATATGCTCTCCAAAAGAGGGTTGTATAACATAGTTTGGACCTCGCCTTGGGAGATGTACGGGCGTCGGTCCAGAACTTTCTGATCATCAAAAAAAAAAAGATCTGGTGGCATGGAGTAAAACACATTTTACAACAAAAATCAAACTAAAGAATTTAAGAATTCAACTCATGAATTTAAACCACTAGCCTTACATATTGTTGGTCAATAAAGTAATTTGTTGAGTGACAATAAAGTTGGTCTAAAATCTAAACACGAGTTTGCAATTTTATAAGAAAATTTCAAGATTTTGATTAAAAAAATGGAAAAGCGATTTGATTTTTTTATATTTTAAACTGTTATCTTTAAAATTTCAAGACTGGTCAGAATGACAAAAAAGTAAACCCACAAATGAAAATAACATTGTGTTACACTTGCATATAAATCTCTATTTTTAAAAATCTTTTTGCATAAAAATGCTATCTTGTAACTAGATTGAAAAGCTAATACATATGTTCTTATAAAACAATTTAATATATATGTATTCATTAAAATAAATTATAGAGGAATTATTTGAAATACCATCAAACGAAGTTCAAATTCCAAAAATAATATACACTCCCAAAAGTTCTAAAATTACCACACTCTCAAATGTTCGAAAAATACCACAAACATAAAAAGTGAAATTTAAGAGTTTAGAATTTAAAATTTTGGGTTTGGGTTCACTCAATAGAATTTAGGGTTTAGTTTTGAAGGGTGTATAGTTTGATTTTTAGGTTTTATGGTTTAAAATTGAAGTTTTAAAGCTATATCAAATTTTGTGGTATTTTTGGAACAAAAATATTTTTGTCGTATTTTTGGAAAAATGTGGTATTTTTAGAACTTTTGGGAGTGTGTGATATTTTTGAAATAAACATAGATTTTTTTGGTATTTTTGAGAATGACCATAAATTTTATGTCTGATTAGTTAAATGTGATTACTATATTTTCATATTAATTATATATTCACTTTTTATTAGGAGATAAAGTTCTTTTTCTGATAGAATATTGTTACATGTGTTGGACAGTAATGAAAATTTTATATTCATTTAACTTTTTTGGAGTTTTAGATATCTAAATGAAGTAAGTCGTTAAGTAGCTTTTATCCCATTAATATTCGAATTATTCGTTTAGAGATAAAGATACTCTTCTTCCATGTGAGAAAAATGGTCCAACCAAGTAAAAACTTGTTTTATTATGAAACTTTATATACTATGTACAATAATATATACATAATTTTTATGAATCATTAAGTATTGATTGGCATAAAGCTAGTATAATTGTAGATGTTTATTCATTGAATATGACCCAAAAGAATAAAGATAGAAGAATAATTTCTATCTTTTTGTAAATGGCTAAGCATAACTATTCTCGAGGAGTGAAGAATAAAACAATCAACTTTATATGTATCCTTTATTAAAAAAAAAAACTTTATATGTATATATATTATATACGGATTTTTGGTTTATTTTGTGGAACGTTTGAAGTGCAACCAGTGCCGCTTATAAGGTATTAGATGTTTAAAACTGATGACAAAAATGATGTTTTCTAAGGATCGAATCCGTCCCAAGGAATCCTCATAGAAGCACGCTTGTTATATATGATAACTGATTTTTGATGCCTCTAAAATTTTATATAAATTATGCGCATGAGACCCTTGCTTCTCCAGCTTCCCATCAAGGTCGACCCTGAGTGCAACAATGTAAATATTTTAGGCTTATAAAAGAAATTCCTTTCTCAATAATGTGAAACTACTAGTAATATCTTAGGAGCAAATTCTACATAAAAATGTTTGTATACAAGTTCAATAAATTATATATTGAGAAATTCTTTGAAATACCATTAAAAGAAGAAATTCAAATTTCAAAAATACCACACACTCCCAAAATTTCCGAAAATATCAATAAATTATTTTTTTTCAAAAATACCACAAAAATAAAAAGTGAATTTTAAGGGTTTATAATTTACGATTTTAAGTTTAGGTTCACTAAATAGAGTTTAAAGTTTAGTTTTGAAGGTGATACGATTTGGTTTTGGGGATTTAGGGTTTAAATTTGAAGTTTTAAAACTATTTCAAATATGTGGTATTTTTGGAACAAAATCATTTTTTTGGTATTTTTGAAAAAATTGTGATATTTTTGAAAATTTTGAAAGTGTGTGGTATTTTTGAAATATACTTAGCTTTTGTGATATTTTTGAAATCCCCAATATATATTTTGTATATTGTATAATTCAAATCATGTAAAAACAATCTAAACCATATAAATAGTTTACCAATGTTATTGGATAATCATCCAAAACTTAACTTTTGATACCTAAAAGTAAATTATTATAAAATTAATTTTTTAAAAATATGACACATTATCAATATATGATAAAATAATTAAAGTTTAAAGGTGGTATTCTTTTTTATCTTTGCCATTAAAAGGAACAATATAAAGGGAAAAAATATGCTATTCTCTTATGAACCTCAAAGAGAAGATTCTTACATATCTTACATGTCAAAGTTAAGTGATAGTTGGTAACACATTCCCATGTGGTCCGAAAAAAATAAGAGTGCTCTTTAATTTTTGGAATATTAGTTACCAAATTGTTTTAGTATTCTAAGTTTTGTTTTTGGCCATAAATATATTCATGTTGCAAAGATTACATCCCAAAAATTTGAAACTCCTTTCCAACATAACTCAAAGTAGAGGTTTTAAAAATCGCAATCTTTGCAAATTTTGGAAACATCACTAACTATAAGTCTATAACCAATGTCTTGAGACCAAATATACCAAATATGAGCTTACAACCTATTTTTATTTTCAAAATTTTAGTTTAAGAACCGACATTTTATAAAAAAATTTACTTAAAAACCGGTCTATTTTCTCATTTTAAATTATAGCCTTTAAAATTTCAGAACTGGTCCTGCTAAGTACAAACACACCGAAAAAATAAGATTACATTCTATATCATATCAACCCAGGCCCGGTCCGGGACATAAGCCACATAAGCCTAGGCTTAGGGCCCAAGATTACTTGAAAAAAAAATTAGGCAATTTTTTTTTCAAGGGCCCAATATTTTTTTATATTACAAAAGACACAATTTTTTTTTTTTTAGATTAGGGCATCTTAAACCTTTGGATCGGGCATGTATCAACCGATAGTCTAAATCGTATGAAGTGATTATAAGAAAATAGGTCTAGTTTGGCTCATCATAATCAAACTGAAGTAGTCCAAACTAGAGGATTAGGGTTTGAGTTATGTATCTTCCACAACCATGATTTTGTTTTGTTATTTTTTATGGCGTGTCTTTGTGTTTGTCTTGGCAAAACAAGTATTAGGATAAGAGAAAGCTACAGAACTAGATAGATAAGAACACATAAGTTGTAACATTTGTTTTGAACTAGTGAATTGATGAGAGTACCGTCTCTCCCTAAATTCACCGAAAAAGAACTGGATGAACAAAGTTCCGCGTGTTTTTGAATCAACAGTCAAACAATGTATCATATAATCAGGGATTAATCAGGACAACATTTTTTTCCCTGACATATTCATATATAGAAATATGTCTATATATTCATAAAGAATAAAGAAAGTTTTGTCTAGTTTAAATCGTCATTTAGAAAATATTCATTATATTTTTGCAAACTCGAGATCAAGTTTTTAATCAATCTTTTTTGTTAAAAATATTTTAATCAATTATTTATTCGAATTGTAACCTATATAACTCGAATCCTTAAGTTAATAAGATATAAGTTATTAGTTAAAATTCATAAATTTAGATTGAACTTTGACTTAAATAAAAATTCTACACTTCTAAGATTGATTGTCCAAATATTAAAACTTTATATTTGAGATATAAAAAACTTTTCATGATTGTTGTTGATATGGTGATGGAAATCGTGATCTTCAACACTTTCATGTACTAAAAAAGACTATCATCGTTGGTGGCATATTGGGTTCATTCCGAGCCGATTCTGAATTTAAACAGAGTAAATATACGTTTTTGCGGTTATTTTTTAATTTAAAAATTTTAGTTAAAAAAACGATCTATTTTTTTAAAAATTGTAAAATTTTAGCTTACTTTTTATTATAGGTTGCGGTCTTTAACATTTTTAAAATTTCATTTATACATAATTTTTATATATAATATAAATCATCAACAAATAAAAGGATTGGTTAAGAGTTTAAGACTATAAAGAAACAAAGAAAGGTGGTTCACGGCAAAGCATGTGACTATACGAACTACAACCATACACGTGGATCAATAGAAACCGTTGGTTTCTAAAGCATAAGAGAGACATCAATTACAAATAAGTTGTGTATTAATTTATGAACATTTTGATAAAGATATACAACTTCTTTCGACATAAATGCCTATTAGTTAACTTTGGAGATCCTTTATGTATGGTTCTAGACAACTTATACACTCAAAGCCGGTCCTGATAGAAAGCTAAAGAAGCAAAAGTATCAGAAGCATAATTTATATAAATTTTAGAGGCATCAAAAATCATTTATCATATGTAGCACAATTGGTTATGTGTGCCTCTATGATGATTTTTTAGGACGTGTTCGATTCCTACTGACTAAATATATATAGTTAAAAAGCATCATTTTTGTCTTCAATTTTAAACATTATATACCTTAGGACCGGCACTGTCTACACTCTATATTAATTTCTAAAATAAGAAAATTCAGAGAATTGTAATTTTTTGGATAAACATTATCCAAAGCACAAAAGAAGAAAAAAAAGACATGGATCATATAAATTTTTAATTCATGGAGATTAATTCAAGTAAAATTTACTTTTTTAGTTTTAGCTCCAATGAAAATTGAAATAAACATAAGTATTTTGTGCAATCACTTTCGGTGCTAAAGTATGTCCAGCTATGAAAACTAGTACGAGAAATTTACTTCAAATACATAATGCAGGAGAGTATGGCTAATATCTGGGGTTACCTGCACAATTTGGCCGAAATAAGGTTGATTTGTTCCAGTATATTGTTGAAAAAATTAAACAAAGGACTCATGGTTGGAGCAATAAGTTCTTAACACATGCTGGTAAAGAAATATTTCTTAAGTCCATAGGTTTAGCAATGCCTATTTATTCAATGACATGTTTTCAACTACGAAGACATAGACAGAGTCATTGCCCAATATTGGTGGAAAACCTCTACTAATCACAAATCTATGCATTGGCTATCATGGAATAAAGTAACAAAAGAAGGAAAGAAGACTGGGGTTTAAAGATAAAGTAACAAGCTTAGTCAGGGCCGGTCTTGAGATTTAAAAAATTTGCAAAGACCTCAATCTACAACGAAAAAATAGGCCAAAGTTGTATAGTTTTTTTAAAAATGGGCCGTTTTTCTTAAACAAAAATTTTAAACTAAAAAAGGACCGCAAGCTCATGCTTGCTCTGCTTGTGCTCAAGACCGACTCTGAGCTTAGTACTAAACAAGTTTTCAACAAGCAAACCTAAGAGCAAACACTGCAATTACAGTAACAGCTCTTAAATAAACCTCTTTGATACTTCTCTCAACACTAATTATAATCTCTTCATTCTTCAAACTTGAATTTGCTTTCTTATTAACATGAACAATCACTTCCCTGAGTCTATTCACAGCCCATGACAATATCACCAAACTAAAACCAAGTCCAGTGTCAAAAAACTTGTTTGCACAAAATGGTACTCCCCTTGAAACAATGCTAAAGATCACAGAGAAGATCACAGCAAGTCCAGTTCCAGCAACACTTACAGAAAACTGATTCAGAAGCTCTGAGAGATCTTTGCAAGATCTTTGTTTATGCTTATGATGATCATTGTTTATCATTAAAGAGAGAAGACTCTCATAAGCATAAAGATTGTTTCTTTTGTAAAGATCTCTCTTTTTAGCTTTCTGCTTTGTGTTTTGTTTCCTTGGTGTAGGCTTGAGTCTATAAGAAATTTAATATCAGAAACACTAACAACAACTCATAAGTAAGAATCTAACATATAGAAGATTTGATTTACCTTTTTAAAGGTGTTAACACTGTAACTTCTTTAAGCTTAACTGGTCTTAGTACTTCACTTTCAAGCCTGCTTCAATGGATTCAATGCCGAGTCAATAACCCGAAACCCGAATCCGAAAAAATACCCGAACCGAAACCGAACCAAAACTATAAAATACCCTAACGGGCTTTGTTTTCTAGAAGTTTGGATACCCGAACTGGTGTTAACCGAAAACTGGAAAAAACCCGAATGGATACCCGAACTTATAACTATTGTATTAAATTTATATAAGTTTGTTATTCATGGAAAAATAGATTTTGAATGTTATTGTGTAATTTAATGGAATTGTGAGTTTTTGGGTTTTCATATATACATTAAATTACATAATTAAGTTGAATTAGTATAAGAAAATTCTTTTTGTATAGTTTTGTAGAATAATTTAAATTTCATAGAATAAATAAATTCAAAACCACAAAATTTTAAGTCGGTTAGGTTTGATTATTCTTTTATAAAAAGATTGGGATATCCGTACCCAAAAGTTAAAATATCCGAACGGATTCTAGACCTCCTTACCGAAAAACACGAAAAACCTGACCGAACTCAAACGGGTACCCGAATGCCCATCCCTAGTCGCATACTCACGTTAAAGCACTGTGTGAAGACATTTACCATTGAAACTGTGGGATAAGAGGTGAGATTTGTCTCCATTTAGTTGAATTCTTTGACAAATTGAGCTCAGAAGCAATAGAAAGCATACTTGAAGAGACCAGAACTTGATCATTCAATTGCATTGAGAAATCTGGATTATCGAAAATCGGTTTCTCTAGTTCTTGATTTAAGTAAAGAATAGAGGAAGAATCACCATATGGTAGTAGCTGAGAAGTTGAGTTCATAGCTTCTAACTCCATTAATTCAGATAGCAGAGATATATCAAAACCTCTTTCTTTGAACTCTTCTGATCTAGATAGAAGAAACTCCATCACTTTCTCTTGTCTTGAATACTTTTCAGAGATTCCAAAACTTGAAACCAAAGATTCATCCATGAGAAGAGGCTTCATTATGGTTGAGTCAAGCTCCAAGCTAGATTTGTTAAATGAACAAACTTGTTTCCATGGTTCTAAGTGTTCTTCTTGATTCAAATTGAAGGAGCTTGTAGGTATAACAATCTCTTGTTTCTACATTATACAACATAATCAAATAAAAGCCATTCAAGACTGGCTCAAAAAATATTATGGGCCGTTGGGCAAATATAATTTTTGGGCCTCTTGTTTTTAATTTATTTATAAAAAATTAACACTACTAAAAATTTATGTATTAGATTTTAAATGTAAAATTTATTCAAAAACCTTTATATATATATTTATGAAAAAACATATATCTAATTTTTCAGAAATTTATAAAAAATGGACCCGCAAATCAATAGAACACGGGTCAGGACCCCGGGGAAGTCGCACTCCCCGCCCCCTATATAAGCCGACCCTGAAGCCATTGAATCCAACAAGATGCAAATGATAAAAGGTGAATCAAAGATTCAAACTTTATATGAACCCAAATAAGAAGAACCATTCAAACTATCATATGGTGAATCAAAGATTCATACTTTACATGAACCCAAATAAGAGAAAGCGATGAAGCTATCAAAGATACAAACTTTACATGAACCCAAATAAGAAGAAGTATTGAAGCTATCAAAGATGCACACTTTACATGAACCAAGATAAGAAGAAGCATTCAAACTATCAAAGATACGAACTTTATATGAACCCATATAAAAAGAAGCATTCAAGCTATCAAAAGGTGAATCAAAGATACAAACTTTACTTGAAACTAGATAAGAAGAAGCATTTAAGCTATTAAAAGGTGAATCAAAGGTACAAACTTTACATGAACCTATATAAGAAGAAGCATTCAAGCTATCAAAAGATGAATCAAAGATACAAACTTCACATGAAACTAGATAAGTATCTGCACATCTGGATATGTCCGATGTTGCTTTTCCTTTTGTAACCGCTTAAACTTTTCAATGAAGGAATTGGTGCACAAAAAAAAAATACAAACTTTACATGAAACAAGATAAAAAGAAGCATTAAAGCTATCAAAAGATGAATCAGAGATATCAATTTCATTCAAATCAATTGTAAACCTTGATGAATTCAGTGTTAATGAGCTCTTGAGGAAGAGAAAGGCCATGAGAAGTCATGAAGCAAAGATTGATCATTTTTTTGATGAACAATCTTTTAGAAGAAAACTTGGTTCCTCAGTTCTCTTCTTCGTTCAAAAACTTCCATTGGTATTAAAAGAGACAAAAACTTATCACTAAGGGTTCACTTAAACCTCAGAAATGAGATTTGAGAAATCTTTTAGATTTTTTTGGCTTTGAGAGAAGAAGACAGTTGAATTTTTAAGATTTTTTTGAGGCCTAGATTTGTTAGTAACTATGTGGACATGAAAACAAAATATATATATTCGATGTATTAATAATACATTTACATGTCTAATTACACATCAGTATATTTTTTTGTATAAAAATTTGAATTAATCATTAAATATAGTTTTTCAAGAAAATACCATAAAACTTTAGATTTTTTCTTCAAAAACTAAAATTAACCTTAAACTCTCAAAATCAAATTTTAAACTCAAATTTAAATATTGAATTCCGAATCTAAACTCTTCACCAAAAATAATAAATCTATTTTTTAACATTAAAATTTTAAAACGTTTAAATTAATTTTCCCTTTTATATTTGTGATATTTTGTAGAATTCTTTTTTATATATAAAAAACAATTATGAGTTAGTTAAGTTTTCTAACAAAACTGAATTATTACACACATGACATAACCAGGTTCGGCCCAAAAGGTGAATTGTAGAGAGATAATGGTCAAGGGCCCAAGTTTTCTAAACTATTTTTTAACACTAAAATATGTAATGTTGCACAAGAGAACGGTTTATTAGTGCCCGCATATATAACTAGTTGGGTATCCATTCACGTACATATAGACGCTGTTAACTATTTGCATTCCTAAAGTTTTAAATTTTCATACTCCTACTACGAAGTCGTTTCTTATAAATGTATTGATCTACAACATTAACTATTCCGTTAATGTGGATGTCTCAAACAATGACGTGTACATTAATTATAATGATATCTATAAGAAACGTTATCATTTTACAAAACTAAAATAACAAATTTTAATGTAGAACGAGATTGTTTACTCATTTAACATCGTTTACTGTTTACTCATCGCACGTGTTTTAATGAGTAAACTATGTCGTTTTGACATTAAATTTGTAAACGACATTGTTTTTCTTAGTTACCAATATGATGTTCACGTCAGAAATCAAATTTTTATGTAAAGATGGAAAACATAAAACTTTGTTAAGAAAAATTGTTAAAAGTGTTGATTAGCAGATTAATTGTTTTGTGGTTGTTTTTGTGTTAGCAGTTGGATTGGAATCGATGTTGTTGCAAAAGTAATATATATATAATTGACTAAAATACAAAGTAGAAAATACAAAGTAGAAGAAGCAAAAGGGGAAAAGAGAGAAAGTGATTGGTAGAGACAAGAAAAGAGAAACTTAAATAGATAGTCCCAAGTAGTTGAGTTTGAGTTTGGGTTTGGTGGCTCAGATAGTGAAATGGAGTAACCTACGTGTAGCA
>OVBE01001093.1:0-32904 GCA_900406425.1 Iberis pinnata
TATATATATATATATATATATATATATATATATCTAAAACATAAATTAAATTGAAACAAAAACATATATATTATTAACAAACTTAATTATAATTTAAAATTTCAACCTAACATTTAGCCCCGCGCATGGCGCGGGTTAGTATCTAGTTAAGATACTAATTACTATTGTAATCTACTTGGTGTAGTTTATGAAATTAGTTTCACAAAGATGATCCTTTATTCCTTTGCACCACTACACGTGGGACTTAAGAAGAAGACAAGACAATCAATCAAACTAAACAATGAAGCTTAGATAGAGAAAAAATGTCACTTTCGAGGCGCCACTAGTATAAGCAAACAACTAGAGTTTTGCTTACCCAAGAAAACTGAGCATTACGGAACTTGTTGTTAGAACCAGCTAAATGGGCATCAAGAGGTTTTAGTTTAAGCAACCTTGGTGCATCAATTCTGTTCCCCATACGATCTTCAAAGCCAGTTTTTGTTTTGCCACTCTTGTCAGTGAAAAGGGTACAAATAACAATCAAGTAAGTATCAGTAGTACCAACAATCCATTTCCCATCAAAAGTAGCATCTACATGAGTAACAGGAGCACCAAATCCAGGGAAAGCAGTCTTTGCTTGTCTCATAGTGTTACTAGAGTAAAGTCTAATCTTCCCATCAAGAGAGCCAACAACAATTGAGCCATCTCCAGTAGTTGCAAAGCACCGAAAGTTAGTCCCTCTAGAAAACTGATGTCCTTGTGCCCAATTCAAAACCGGTGTATTCGCAGTTGCAAGATCCTGAACTAAACCATAACGGTCACGCATATCCCATCTGTAAAGCCTATTGTTATCCAAACCGAGAAATGTGGATGCAGATGGATCAAATTGAGCACTTTTACCATCATTAGTAATGTCACTGATGGAGATATCAACTCCATCTTTCTCAAACTTCCACTCTGAAATGACTTTCCCTGTTTCAATGTCAAGCTGATGGATTCCTCTTGAATTAGAGATTTGGTTCATAGGACTCATGAGCAACATGTCTTTTAAACACTTGTTTTAGAATAGTTTAAAAATGTGTTTTATATAAATGTTTAAAAATTGTCTATACTCTTTTAAACACTTGTTTTAGAATATTTTAAAAATTGTCTATACTCTTTTAAACACTTGTTTTAGAATAGTTTAAAAATGTGTTTTATATAAATGTTTAAAAATTGTTTATACTCTTTTAAACATTTGTTTTATAATAGTTTAAAAGTGTTTAAAAATTGTCTATACTCTTTTAAACACTTGTTTTAGAATAGTTTAAAAGTGTTTAAAAATTGTCTATACTCTTTTAAACACTTGTTTTATAATAGTTTAAAAATTGTCTATATTCTTTTAAACACTTGTTTTATAATAGTTTAAAAGTGTTTTAAAATTGTTTATACTCGCTTAAACACTTGTTTTAAAATAGTTTAAAAATTGTCTATACTCTTTTAAACACTTGTTTTAAAAATTATCACTTTTGCATGCATATCATGCCAATCTCTCTAATGTATTTTTTCTAATCAATATACTCTACAACTTGTTTCATCCATATAGTAGATCTAGTGTATGTGTAATGCGTTAGTCAGAAAATCAAACATTATTTTTGTGTGGTCAACTTTATGAAATATTGATTCGAGATCGGCTTCTCTCCTCCTTCCTCTGGTACTTATCTTCTTACCACTATTTCATATTATGCAACCACTTAGACATACATTGCTCTTCATATCACAATGTTTCTGAATTGCCTTTGGAGACTTTTGGCTGTTTTGCAGTAGTTATGCTTAACGATCAAACATCAACTCCTCTAGTTAACTCACGTCATCTCACTTCTCTATCTCGAAATTTTCCTGCTTTGGTTCTCTCACAGGAACCATAGGACGAGTCTAGGCCTTTATTACATGGCTCAAGAGAAGACAAAACTTCGCAGGTGCATTTTAAACAAAATCAAATGTATTGCTCTAAAAGCTTGAATCATAAAGTTCTTAACTAACTTTCTAGTCTCTTGTTATTGACTTACAATTTTTAGTTGACTCTGGAGAGGATGCAGTTTGATGAAAAAGTTGAGAAATTTGAACAAGAACTGCTTCATTCTACTACTTTATGGAATTTGTAATGTCTATGTCTTCCTCTCTAAACCCATTAGACCTATGACTATTGCTCCTTTAACCAGAGAGATCAGATTCTCCATTGTCTTACTATTGCTCCTTTATCCAAGAAACACAAAGCGTACAAAGAGAAAGAAGGTAGAGCGGATCACAAATCAGATTCTCCATCGTCTTACTATTGCTCCTTTAGTTGTAAAAAACGTACAGAGTGTGTTAAAGAGCCAACTGGATATCTCTTACTCCATTATCTTCTTCTGCCTCTCTCTCTCTCTCACTCATCGGAACACAAATGGCAAGCTCTATGGTTCTTCATCAATCTTCCAATCATGACGAGGTCTTTATGAAACAATCTCTTCAATTCTCAGACACACTTAAGGTTTGATCCTTCTTTCAATTGGACTTTGATCTTGACTCGTTTCAAGATTCATCTCCTCTTCTGTTATTTCTAATGTACCCTTAAGGATTTGAAGAGTTTTCGGAAACAGTTATACTCAGCTGCTGAATACTTCGAAACATCTTATGGCAAAGAAGAAGACAATAGTTAATGTTCCATCATCAATAGACAATCTTGCACCTAACAAAAGAAACTTCAAAATGAGTTCTTCAATTCCACATTCTTGAAATGTCACAAGAAAAAAGCTTTGTTGAAGTCAACATATAACCCGTTACTTCTTCAATCTTTCTCTTGAGTATACCCATTGGCCCAATCAAGCTACGAAGTGCCTCATTGGTAGTATACTTATGACAAACATAATTATGGAGTTTGAGCAGAGGGAATTCGATTAGCTAAGGTTAATCGAAAAACAAGTAGGAAAGAAACCTAGTGCACACTCCGTCCCCTATTTTGAAGTCCCTCACACTACTCTCTGTCTTCACCACTACTCCGGCGACGTCGTATCAGGAACCCTCTGCTCCAGCGATTATTTAAATTAAGGATCCAAAATCTTACTAGATGTTTTATAGAGAGAGTTTTATCGGGAGAGATGAATCGATGGCTTTGAATTTTCCTTGCCGTCTTTTGGCGTCTCCAGGAATAAGAGCCGCCGCAAAAACCTTAATCATAACATGATCCTCTTTAATCTCCAGCACCGCAATGACGAGATGGTTTGCGTGATTCATGTGAAACTGCTCTTCTTCCTTAAGTCGCAGCTGGAACGGGATCGATGCAATTCCTCAGTGGAATTCCGGTGGGTTGTTCTTTGTTAAATGATTGGTAGGGCTAATTTGATTGGTAGGGCTAATTCCGGTGGGTTGTTCTTCGTTAAATGATTTTTAAACATGATTAGTCTATTAGCCTGAAAAATAAAGCAGGGGTAATATGGTTATTTCTCATTTAAAAAAATAACAAAATTGATTAAGTAATTTTGAAAATGTCAAGAATGAAAAGGATTTATAGAAAATGGTAACAATGTAATTGCCCTAATTTTATTTAGAAACATATTAAAAAAGTATACAAAGTAAACCATGTAATTGTTAAGTAATAAATTTATAACTTTTTTCAACGATACAATATTTTTTATTTACCTCAAAATTTAGTAATTTTAATTATTTAGTGTTTTCGAGTTTAAATTTTAAAAATTTTGTTTTTATAAAAGCGAATACATAACTTTTGGTCTTGCTTGTTTGTTTGTTTTTCTAAAAATTTCGATAGCTATCAGCAACAACGATAAATTGGTGTTTGTTTCATTTGTCGTTAATTATAGCGACATGTTGTTGCGGCATTTTACAGCCACAACTATCAAAATTTTCAATCGCTGATTTTTTCAGCCTCAAATTGTTGCGAAGAGTCGTTGTGACAACTAAACAAACAGAAATCGGTCACAGTGATATCTATTATAAAACAAATAAAATATTAAAATAAAATAATATAAATAGTAAAATTAAAATAAAATTTATGAAAAATTATGATAAATTCAGAAAAATAATTTAACTCCATAAAAATTAAAATAAATTTCAAAAAAATAAAAACTAAAATAAATTTCAAAAAAATAAAAACTAAAATAAATTCATTAATCAAATAATTTCTAAAAACTAAAATAAAGTCAAAAAACTAAAATAAATTGAAATAATTTCAAAATATTATAATAAAAAATGTTTAAATTTGATTATATTGAAGTAAGCTAAAAAACTATAAACAAATATAATTTTAAACAAAAAAATAAATCGCAGCAATAGTCAAAAGAATAGCACAGCGACTGCAAAATGAACAACAATAGTCACGATTGCTGATCACAATCGCTAACGACAAGCAAAAAAACATAATCTTGCTCTCTTTCTTTTTGTCATCTTAGGCTAGTGGTAGAAGATTATCTTTATCAAAGGATCCTTCTAGGGATCGCTAAGTGTTAAGGGTTGCAACAGTTTTACAGACTTTTCATTAGGGGTGGGCGAACGGGAATTTGAGACGAAAATTTTCGGGAATGAGAACGGGACGGGAATTTGGAAACAAAAATATATGTCCCATTTAAATTTCATTTTAAATCCAGGACGGAAACAAGATAGGACGGGACGGGAACGAGAATTCTCAAAAAACAATACCACCAAATTTCTTTTCTCTTTCATTGCAGTCGTAAGTCTTAGTGGAAAAATTAATCTCATTTTCAAAAAGTTAACTATCAAAAAAATTAAATAAGTAGTTCTTGACAATTTATTTGTTATGGTCTTCGACGTCCTTAATTTTCATGTTCCCCTGTTATATCATTATTATGAAAGATAGATTAAGTGATTAACCATCGCTTTAGTTATAAAAATTCACTATCTATAATGCTAATTCCAAAAGAACATCCAACAAAAAAACCAGAATAATATCCAACAAAGTAAAAGACTAAAAAAAGCAATAAATAAATCAACAAATAGTCTTCTATCATTATTCCTTGGTCCCAAGTGATTGCCTACAAAGCTCTACATAGAAACCAACAAGTTAACATTAGATACTAAAAAAACACATAAACTGGAAAAAATCAAGACGTTCATCCTTCAAATTTATAAGTAAGTGGTATATTAATTATAAATATTTTATCCATGAATACATTTTTCTCCATTATTTGTTGTAAACTTACTCCAACATCAAACTGTGGTGAAGATCGTAACCAATTTTGCGTTAAAATCAATGCTTCTACCATTGAAGAAGTTAAGCAACTTTTGTATTCATCCAAAATACATCTAGTATTAAAAAAGAAGATTCAGATGAAACTGTAGAAACTGGGATTGCAAATATATATTTGGCCATTCGCACTAAAACTGGATATTTTACGTTGTTCGCTTTCCACCAGTTAAAATATTATCATACTTGTAACCCAGATTATTGGCTTCTGGATTTGCAATCTTCTCCATCAAATAAAGCTCTAGTTCATTTGATAAAGTATCATCAACTTCTTTGCCATGAGACATCTGACTCCATTCTCCAAAAATATCTTCTTATACACCAACTTGAACACCGACGTCACTTATATCAAACTCAACATCTAATCATGAACTTGCATCAACAATATTTATGCCCTCATCTTTCTTACCAGAATCATTGATCGAATTAGCTGTTGAGCTTTTATAAGATTCACTATAAACATTATAAAGCTTTCGCAATAAACAAATCACTATTTCTTCATCTCTACACATTTTTATTACCTTCTGGTCCTTTCCCATATATCTACTCAAAACAATGCATCAAAAACCTCATTTTCACGAGGATCAAGAACAACAACAACAATCAAAAGCTTGTTAATCTTCTCAAAACTTTCCCAATACTTATCAAATATATCATTCTTTATGGCACATGCAGCTTTTTTAAAACCAATATCACATTCATCACCTTCATAAAATTTTCTCAAAACTATTTCTATCTTGCAAAATTCATTATAGCATATATTAGAAGTTACCTTTGTTGAAGCTGAGAATGCTAGTGTTGATTCGTAAAACACTTTTAAGAATTCCACCATTACACGAGCATCATCCCAATCTTTGCTCATTGGCGGTCCAATCATCTTCTTTTTAGAAGAGGGATCATCTTCCTGAAGTAAGCTTCATAAATTTTGTCTTCTTCAGCCATTATATCAAATGCAACTTTAAATTTCAAAGCCGAGCTCAACACAAAAAAGTAGAGTTCCACCTGATACACACTTCTCAAACTGCTTAGAAATTGTATTCCCTATATGATTTGATATCGGACTAAAGCTTATGATTTTCCTATGTAACCTCCAATTATCATCTATGAAGTGGGTTGTTATTACCATAGAGCTAACAGTAGTAATGGCTGTCCAAATATTTGTAGTGAAAGAAACTCATTGTCCACTTAGCACACTTTTCAACAAAGCTTTCTCACTCAAAAATAACTCCAATACATCTCTGGTAATTTATCTTCGTGAAAGGGCTTTGTACAAAGGAACTGTTTGACTGCAAAAATACATGAATCTGCGATTCTCCAAGAAAGAAAATGGCAATTCATCCATCACAATCATCTTCACAGTAGCTCGTCTACATCTGATTTCACAAAAATCACCAACAACACCAAGTTTAGCATTATCCTCGTTTTTTGTACCATCTCGCATCAAGATTTTATTAGTTTCATTTTCTTGATCTTTCTTGTAAAGTTTGCACTTATCTTTGTGATTCTTCAACCCACTAGTCCCCGTTTTACTATCACATCCTATCTCGTTTTGACAGTAGTTACACTTTGTTTTTTTACCATCAGGTAATATAGTAAATATTTTGCATGTTGATGATCTACGTGATTGTTGTAAACCGGTACTTCTAATTCTGGTGGTAAAGGGTTTATGGCTGTAAGTTCTGTTATCTAGGTTCGAATTCCGGTCATTGTCAATTTAAATAAGATAAATTTCGGCAACCCTCCTAGATACTTTCGGCAACTGCGGACACTTTGAACCTAATCAGAGTCTTTCGGAGCTTTGGATACCATACTCATCAAAATATATATATATATATATATTTATATATGAGACAGAAATATCGGAATTGATTCGGAACGAAATAGGATGGAACGGTAACTATGTCCACACCTATTTTTCATACATTAAATTTGAAATATTATCTTTACAAAAAAACACAAAGAACTTGATGGAACCTCAAATTAAAGATCTTACAAAATCTTATCCAACCAAGACACGCTGCACTCTCAAATTAGATAATGCTTATCACGTCGGCGCATCCATGCGGCGATATAGCCGGAGTATCCGTTTGCCGGCGCATTTCCCGGCAGACAGCTAAAATTACAGAAATACGCTCACTCACAAACCCAAATACACTTTACACCGTCCCTTTGGCGATGCGTTCGGCGGGGAGAGCGTGGAGGCCGTTTCGGTGCGGTGCTAGAAGACGGGTGAGAGACGACGGAGGAGGAGAAGAAGAGGGAGATGACTCGTACGGATACAACGAGGAGATGGCGACGCTGGAGACTTATAGTCAATCGTGTAGAGAAGAAGCGCTTATAGTGACGGCCACTGTTGACGATGAAGAAGTGGAAGTTGTCATCTTCAAAGGAGTGTCGTCGTGCCTGAGCGGAGAAACGGCGGTGGATGCGGCGAGGAGTGTGTTGCCGGAGAGAGCAGTGATTAAAACGATTGATAGAGTGAGAGGTCCTTTTGATCCTTCACAGATTCATTACATTCAAAAGGGACTCTCTTTTCAAGCTTTCAAGGATACTTTGTTGTAATCACATTCAAACTTATATATTTCATTTTTCTTAAGGAAGTTAAAGTTAATGAATATATATGTTTCAAATTCACAATTAAAAACCAACAATCTAATGAAGTGAAAATTTTGTCATGGCCAGATAATCTAAGTAGCCACTTGGTTGAAACCTTTTCCGTAAACCCATAAATGAGAAAATAAGTTTTTTTTCTTTCTCTCTCATAACAAAATCACACACTAAGCTCAAAAGGGTAGTTAAAACACAAGCCTAACTATTCTCTATATATATATATGAAGAAAAAAAATAATCATATGTAAACCAAGAAGAAAAAACAATAAACATCACACAACAAGTAGTAGAAAAGAAAAGTTAGCCAAGAATATAAAAGTGAGATTTCTCTCCGTTCTTTCTTGTTTTTTTCTATTTAAGAGAAGCACACAAATGACAAACCTTTCTAAATTTGTATCATACCCTTCAGTATATTAAATTAACCACTCATTGATTCTAATTTCGTTCGTGGAATCTTCTTTTGGGTTGCTTCTTTGATCACTGCGTGCTCCTCGTCATTCCCATTCGTCCTGAGCCTCTGCTAAAAACACCCAATTAAGCAAAAACAAAATATACACTTACAACGATATTGGATCATTGTAATAAGTACCTTCCAGAAAGCAATTGTGCAGTTGGTGAAGATCCTCTTGTGCTAGTAGAGATACGCCTTTGTCTACTATCGGATCCTTTATTATCCACACGCATCGCTGCTACTTCTTTCTCCATTGCAGCTACTTCTCTTCTCATCTTTTTTGCTTCCACTTCCATCGCCTTTGTTAGTGTTTCAACCTTCTTTGCCAACATCTAAAACCCCAACAAGACTCAGAGATTATTACATATTAATAGAAGCAAACGTTTTGCTGGACTGGATAAAAGTAATGGCTGACCTCGATCGCTTCGTCTTTATCTCTTATGCTTTGATCTTTATCATGAGATGCTTTCCTTAAAGTTACCACCTCCTTCTGAAGCAAATCATGTAACACTCCTGGGACACTATCATTATTTGTGGCTGTCTGCTTTTCAGAGTCTCCTTGTTTTGTTGGATCAGGTGACTCGCTTTCCCTAGTTCCTACAGAAGACTGGTTCAATGGAAACTTTGATACTGGTTCGTTTGTTACCATCTTACTCCTATCTAAAGATCTGCTGCCTCCATCAAATGATCTTGATGTTCCTCTTGCATGCTTCAATATAGTGCTTGTACTAGCACTCAACGATTTAAACTGAGAGTTAGGTGTTTTCCGGGAGAATAATCCACTCGATGTCAGTTTTGGAATAATATCAGCTCCGCCAAAGGATTGCCTTCGAGAAGGCCCATTGCTAATACTTCTTCCTTCAGGTGTCACTCGGTTGCCGCTGCTTGAAGGCCCTCTTAAACTCTCTTCTAAGACTTTAAGCCGCAGTTGAAACTTCTCCTGTAAAAGGGGAAAACAAGCAATTCTAACTCAAGCCTTGATACAAAAGGACATAAAGGCGACTAAAGCTATGACTTGTAGCTACGATTCTTACCTTCAGCTGAGCTTCAGATTTTGCGGCTCGATCAGCTATGGCGAGTTTGTCACGTAGTTGTTGCATTTCTCCCTGTGCAAAAAGAAACAGGAAAAATAGTCAAAGAATGCACTTAACTTAGTTGTAATGATTGCGAGGAATATGAACTTGAAGTAGCAAGGAAGCAAAGAAAAACAATAAAAAGGTAACCTGCAGAAATCTTCGTTCTTCGAGCCATTGCTTCACAGGCATCACTTTGTCACTACCATCTTTCCATTCGTTTGCCACTACGGTTGCAACCCTGCTTGCACTTACCTTTGCTCGGGCCAGTTCACGATCAAGGATTCTCCTCTCATCCTAAGAAAAGATCAATGGCCACAGTTATGATCAGCACATGAATAATTTAAAAAAAAAACAAAAAAAAAACCAAAGAAAACAATAAGCTACTGAGGCATTATAAGAGTAAATGAATTTTACATTCATTTCTTGGAACTTCCTCTGGTAATCTCTCACCGCATTTGCAGCTGCACCACCAGCAAGAACAGCTTCTTCTAGCTCTCGCACAGTTTGGGTAAACTTTTCAACTTCCGCAACCTTCTGTCTATGCAACTTGTCCAAAATTCTATTCTCTTCCTAGTTTGAACAATTGATAAACGAAGCATGCTCATAACAGCGAAGGAAATATATCCATGAATTTAAAGTTCAGCCATTAAAAGGAAATGAGAGCAATACCTGACAAATTTCTATCTGTTTCATTAACTCTTGGTTCTTATTCTGCAGATCATCAACCATTGAAGCCTTTGCCAGAGCAGACTGAACAGTTCTTTCAGCATCAAGCAAAGCTGCTTCCTTCGATTTGGTTAGGCGGTCTAATGCCCTGTTGTCGTCT
The DNA here is from genome assembly GCA_900406425.1 of Iberis pinnata. Lineage (NCBI taxonomy): Eukaryota > Viridiplantae > Streptophyta > Magnoliopsida > Brassicales > Brassicaceae > Iberis > Iberis pinnata. Next base: position 10,182 of record OVBE01001093.1, read on the forward strand.
TGAAGTTTAACGATCTACAGATTCAAAATGTAAGACCCAATGCCCAGTTTTATAAAAGGTTTTTCAAGTCTCAAAATATTATGATTGAAAGGAAGTACAATACTTCATGTCTGGCCAACTTGAGTTCAGCCTCTAAAGGGGCAAGAATAGCTTCAATAGGAGGCATATCATCATCCTTTTGAGCAGCATGAACCCTTCTAAGAGTGGCCTCTGCAGCAAATTGAGCTGCCATGGAAGCCCTTTTTTCTTCGTTGATTTTCTTGATTTCAAGGTTCTGAAATAAAATGAGATACCATCAAATATAGAATCCCCAAAAAAGAAAGAAAAAAAGAAGCAAATGGGGAAACATTGAAAGCATACTTTACTCTGGAGAAGGTTTTCACTTAGTTTTAGCTTCTCAGACACCTTTCCCAACTCTTCAGTAAGCTTAACCAATCAAATTAAAGAGTAGAATGTCAGAGCATACAAAGATGAAAAAAAAGAAGGAAGATAATTTATGAGATCTATACATGGGATTTTGGCCATATTGCACAACTTTTTCTCAAGAAAACATTTCGAAATCTACCTAGGCTGCAGGATCCAAAAAATTTGTGAATTCTGATGTTAAGAAGAACAAACCTCTTCAACAGCCTTCTCTCTTTGCCTTTCAGATAACCTCAATGCTTTGATCTCAGCCTGAGCTTCAGATAATTCTCGATCTTTATCTGCGCCCAAGTCAACCAAGAATGAGACGCATGCACGTATTCTAACCCAATTTTGTAATTGCAAATAAAAATGTTAATCGACAAATAGAATAATCAGATCCGAGTATCATATAATACCTCTGACTTCGTTCTCTAGCCTATTGAGCTCGATTTTTACCGGATCTGAGCCATGTAGTAAGGTAATGAACTCGTTATCAGCGTCAAAACTCGGCTTCATTGACCTCCGTCGTGATAAACCCTTACTTCCTCCTCCTCCTTCACGGAAAGATGATGACATAGTCAATGACGGACGCTGAGGCGAAGAAGTCCTCGCCGTTGTTCCAAAATCAGTCGCCGTCGGTCGCCCATTGTTAACTTCGAAACCAAATCCTCCTTCCTCCATTTTCGAACCCTTATTTCTAACTAACAATCAAAATCCCAAACAATCCATATACTTCTGAGCCCCAAATCCACGAGGAAAACTCAATTAGAAGACAACCAAAGGAAACGCACATACCTAAATCAGCACATTCTCGAGGAAACGAAAATCGAGCAAAAGCCGAAAAATGCAGAAGTAAGAAGCGAATCGTCGAAGGAGATAACTCGTGATGGAAAGAACTAGGGTTTGAATTTTCGGGTTCACCGGCGCTAAATAGCTTAGAGATACAGAAAGAGAGAAAGAAATAACAAGTTTGTTTTTGGAGAGAAAGGATTTAAAAGAGGTTTATCAGTAATTTTAAATGCTTTTCTTTCTAACAATAAACACTCACTTGATTACGTTCTTTACTTCAACTTCATTTTTTCTTTATTTTATTTCTTAAAGTTTAAAAAAAAAAAAAAAACCATCTTCGTTAAATTCTTAACCTTTTTCAAACATTTTTCTTTCTTAGTCATACAATACTTTCTATTAATCATCTATTTACCACGCAAACTATCACAGTTTCTTTTAATAATAATTTAGAGAGATATTAATTTATCTAACATTTATTTATAGAAATTATATTGTCAAGTAGCACTGTCATAATTCTCTCTTGGTTCCAGTTTAGAAATTTTGGACCATGAAAATTTATCTGCAAGTGTAATATAGCTTATGACATTAATGGACAAGTAAATACTAATCAGTTTGGTCTTCAAAATTTCATTATTAATCACCAAATTTGTCCTCACGTGTACGACCAATTCACTAAAAACCACGTCCTAATGACTCTGGTTCAATAAATTGACGTTAGATTTTTTATTTTTATTTTGGAGATGTCAATTTTATCTTTCACACCATTTTGTAGCTATATGTATGTTCACAAGTCAGAACTCAGGAGTCTTACTTCATACGTTATATATGTAACGCGCTATATCTAGGAGTATACGTTATGTATATAAAAGATTATAGGAAAAAAATTATAAATTTACTCAAATTTTATAATATTTATTATTTTAATACATAAATTATTTTTTGTCAAATTGATATATCAATAATAATTATGGTTGTCATTTTATGAACTAACATATTGTAGTTATCGTTTTAATTTTTTTTTTTTTTGAAATTGCAATTTTACTTAACTGCAAATGCTAATTATATTTATACACTTTTATCAATTTCCAGAACAATACATGAACGATTAATATATTCAGTAAACTAACAAATTTGTATAATTTGGTATATGGATTATAAAATACATTTTCACCTTACTATAATTATTAAAACAAAGTTCAAAACATGTGAAACAATTATTGTTATATACATTTATATTAAAAGAGACTAAAATTAATAGACGGATTTCAATAATATCATTTTTACCATCTCTCGTTTACCGTTTTGTAAAACCAACATCAAATTGTAAAAATAGAAAAATAACATTTTTTAGTAGACACATGTTTCGTCTTAGTTTTTGAGTGCTTTCGTTTCACTTATACATAACATTTTATTTTGTCATTATAAAATATTTCTCTCTTCATTAACTTTTCTCTCCCAACTCTCTCCTGCATCACTATCGGAGACTTGTGGCGGGAAGGGTTTCTGGCGAGTCCAACCTCCAGCACTTCGACAACAATATTGTGCACTGCGGTCCTCGGACTCGCCGACGAAATATAGAGTTAGTGAGTTTTCCATTTTCCATTCTCTCTCCTTTTCGTCTCAGTTTTTCTTTTTCCATTTTTAGTGAGACTCACTGTCGCTTCCGATCTTGGTGGTATCAGCTCTTTCGACGACAGAACTGGTCATATATGTGGTGGTGGAGGAGCATTGAGGTCGTCGTGTTTTGAGAGAAAAAAGTTCAAGATAGAAGCTTGAGTCTTTCTGTCGGAGGAGAGCGAGGCGTTGTCTTCTTTCGGTGGTGCGGGAACCACAACCAAAAGAAAGCGGCGCTAACCCAAGTCTAACGGCAGAGGATCTCGTCCCTAGCTCTCTCGCCGAAAACCTAATTTTCATCTTCAACTACAACAAAGCGATCAATCTATAACTAATATCCTCGTCCTGCCAAGAAAAGAAGCTTCGTATGGACGCTAGTGTGAACGGTGTTTCGGTGCATCGCCGGCTCGTGTGAAGTGTAGTTCCGGAAAATTCGCAATTGACAGTGGCGTGAGAAGCGATTAGATTTTCTTTTCGTTTTATGGTTTACCTTTTTGTTTAGGTCGGACCCAAGATCGACTTTGAGTTTAGAGAGGTCCACCCGAGTTTATTGTTTGGGTTAGCGGATTTTACTGTTTATGTTGGGATGAGGGGATATAAAATTGGGTCTATATTTAGATTTATAAGTAAAACTTTTTAGAAAAAAAGTTTAAACAATTTTAACTTTGAGAAAAATGTAAAATGCTGTCGCTGATTCTTGGTTTCTTGCACTTTAGTTATTAGTATGCAATCAACGTATGTTACCTAACGAATTAAATACAGTTTATCGGACAATTATAGTTTATCTTTCTAACTAATGTGTGTGTTTTCCCATTCTTTTTAAAAATTAGTTTAGTAAAACTTTTTTGATTGTTTTTCAACGACAATATAAAGAATATGTTTGAAAAATATAAGGCAGTCTTTTAGGCTTTTTGGTAAAAGCATCTATTTCAATACTCCTCAAGAGATTAGTAGTGATCCAGTACTGTTCCATGCCTACTCTTTATGAATTTATCTCTTCCTCTCTTCGGAAAGATTGTACTTTTTAATGGATTAGTTTCTCTAATCTAATACAAAAAAATTGCAAATTAAAAGAAAATCGTGTTTAAGATAGATTCCGAGAAATGATGAAGAAAAAATTCATGTGGTGTAAAAGATTGTGTAAAGTTTTAGAAATTTTATATGTCAAATCCATTAACCTTATAAAATTCATAATCTAATTTGAAATTTTAAAGCGTAATTTCTGTGAAATCTCTTAATTAAACATATTACCACAAAAATATAACAATCGATATGTAGTATCTGAGGTAGGCCTCGGTATTCAGACTTTTGGATCGGTTCGGTTCGAATTTTTTGGGTTTCGGATTTTCGGGTAAGGTAGTTTAATACCCATATAGGAATTGGTTAAATTTTGGGTCGGGTCCGGTTTGGGTATCTTATGGTTCGGTTCGGTTCAGGTAAATATATTGAGAACCTACATGGAATCGGAAAAAAAAAATTGGATTCGGTTCCAACCTTACTTTTTAAACCCGAAATACCCGTTTGAACTCAGATTATCTGTTTGGACTTGAATTACATGTGATTACCAAAAAAAAGCTAAATAAAAACTGTAAAATATGATGAAATTATAGAGACCAAAAAATATTAAAGTTTAACTAGATGATGATAAAACCAATTCAAATATTTAAGTCTGAACGAAAAATCATAAATAAATCAAAAAGAAAATACAAAGAATTTATAAAAATTTATTATGTGGAAAACTCCTTGAGTCTTAGTTTAATCTATGTTCCTAACTGTACCATTTAAATAAACCACAAGAGCGCTGCCATTTATACAAATACAATCAAAGCTAAGTCAGGTACAATCATTGTTAACATACTTTTATGCCAAGTTGTTACTGTGTTTCCATTATTTGAATAAAAAAAATCTAACGTTTAGAGTTTATCTAATAAACTATTGAAGTTCATATAAACTTTTGTTGCCAACTGATACCTATATACTTGTTGAGTTGTCGTAATATAAGTAAGCCCAAGAATATTTGGTAAGCAATCAGAGATGACATAAAATGAAAAGAAACAAGAGTCAACACTTAAATCATAGAGATAGTATAATATGGAGCTTGCAAGAAACGTAGCAAAGGTTCACAAAATCAGAATCCGAAAGCAGAAACCAAGAAATGTGCTGAAAATTCTACAATGTCATGGCTATACTCATAAGTCATAATAGATAATATAACGACCATAGAAAATATTTGTTATACCGTATACATACCTTAAAAACAGGCAACTCTTATCTTCGTTTCTTCAAATCAATTATTGCTAGTTTCTCAAAAATTCAAATTCTATAAAAAAATTGAAACCACATATTGTTAAAATTAATAAGTTAAAGTTTAAGAGAGAATATAAAATTTTTTTAAAGAACATAAATTACCTCCAAACATTATCGGCAAGCATTTGTGCATTAGTAACCATTCTTTTTCACTTAAGTAAATTTCACACTTCAGCAACTGTTCTGTGCATATTAAAACTTCAATCATATAGTGAGTCAAACAATTCCTATATGAGTCTAGAATACGACCACTTGTGCTAAAAGCATACTCTGATGCAACATAAGACATTTTCATTGCAAGAACATCCCTAGCTATTTCTAAAAATATAGGGTATTTTGGGCTATTGACTCTCCACTATGACAAGACATCATATTCTGTCCCAGAAAACTTAGAGTTATGATTTTCCACATTTTCTTGCAAATGCAACTCCAACTCAATACTTGCATCCTCAACTCCTATTTCATTTATCATATCTTTGTATACAAAATTCTAACCAAGATCATTATCTAAATATATTCTTTCATCTCTTGCCATATGATCTTGTGAGTCTTGTCCATTATGAGATAATGTTCCAGTAGACTAAGCTGATGTCTCACTCCCATTTTTGGTTACAACACTGCTATACCCTTAAAAAGTTGTTTTATAACATTAGTGACTAAATCAGAAAGCGCTTTAGATTCATTAATATCCTTATCATAGAGCATATCAAACAAATAGTCGTAAATTTTATTTTATTTCTAGGATCAAAGACAATAGCTATTATCAAAAGTGTATTGGTATTTCACATCCCATCTCCGTACTTATCAAACTTATTTCTCATATCATTAGCTTTTTCCCCCACGTATTCATCATGACTATTTCACAAAGAGATCAAATTCTTTTCAATGGTCACAATCTCATGGTAACACTTGTAAGAGGAGGCTAAGAGCCCTAGTTAACATCAAGTATGTTGAATTCCAACTACTTTTGCAATCTAAAGACAAACTCTCCCTTGTCATCTTTCATGTCTCAACACGAAGCTCAAATGATTTAACCTTATTTGTAGAAGTTCTCACATATTGCACAACATTACTGATTCTTGTCACACTATTTCTCATTTCTTGTAGACAATCTTTTACCACTAAATTGAGAATGTGAGTACAACACCGCAAATGCATAAACTCACCACCTAAAATCAATGAATCATTTTTCAATGATTGAATTGCTTCCTTAAATCTTCTCAAAGCAGAAGTGTTAGCAGTTGCACTATCAACAATGATTGTGAAGATCTTCTTAATACCCTCACTAGACTAAGAAATCAAGAAGAATCGAAGATATAGTTGCATCTTTATGATATGCTACATTCTTAAATTCAATGATCAAAATTTTCAAGTGCCAACTTGCATCAATAAAATGTGTTGTGATGACCATGTAGCTAGCTCCTGTTGTGGGAGCAACTCATATATTTGTTTTAAGAGATACCTTTTGTTTATTAGCACTAAGAACCTTCATCCAATCTACTTTTCGTTGCACATACATTTAAACTATATCTCGTGTGGTTGTTGTGCAAGAATGAGGCTTTGTACAAATAAACACGGGTACAAAATGTCTTAAACTCAAACCTTCAATGAATGCAACTGATAGTCATTATAATGTATATGAAACAAAATCAACCTGCAAAATATTATTATAATGATAAAATATTATAACTTAAGGTAAAAAAGCAATATAATAATTGATCTCTTACACATACTGACATACCTCCTCCTCATAATCTTTCCTCGAAAACCTCATGAAAGAAATGCTTTTGAAGAAGTACATTTGCAGGAGGAGCCCTTGTAAAGCAGTCAGTGATGAATGAGTGAATTACTGTATCGTTACAGTTGTTGAAAGATGTACCAATCAATGGCAAAAGATCTCTAAGGATTATTTCAAAATTGTATGTGTCTTGACGTTTATCATGAAGCATCTTGTGCTCAAGCTCCTCAAGGTTGAATAAAGCTAAAGCAAACCCCGCAATTTTCACCAAGCTTGTGATGTTATCCACGTATACATTTCTCCGATTCAGATTTTTAAGAATAAATTGAGGTATGCGTCTGTGAAGATGAAGCAAGGCTTTGAGAGTACATTTGCACCATTTCTTTAACATTTCTTAGTAACATGAAAACACTCAGGAATTTTTCATATTCCATCCAACATTAGGAGTGATAAAATCCAATGTGTTTGTCTTTGGACTCGTCCATACATTATGGATGGGTATGATATAAATGTTATTCACCCTCATAAACTGAGAATTCTCACGAATAATTTTGACTTTCATCTTTTCATTCATGCCACTGACATTTATCTTGTTCCATGTCACTACAATGCAACTGATAGTAACCTTGGCTTTGAACTAAGGTAAAAGCCCATATTCTAGGAGGACTTCATCACAACGGACATATTGACGAGAGGGATCGAGCCGACTGTTACGAAATCAGAAGAAAAAATCCACCGATTAGAAAATGAGAGAATGACCTAAGAGAATTCACCTCTTGTAGGCTTCACATTGTTACCTGCAAGTTTTAAGATGGCACTCAAAACCTCATCCAACTTCTTTTTCATTGTATCAAGAGAATGTTGATACCATTCAGCTAAAACTCTTACAATCAAATCTTAAGAAACCATCTATATGAATATTGCTACACTCTCTTCAAGATAAACATAAATCTGTGTACATGATGTCAACCTCTACTTCGATATATCATATGTATCCTTCTATCAATATTATAATCCATCACTTCGTGCATTTTTTTGTACAACAACATTCATATTCTCCTCCTCATCTAATACCATATCCACATCATCATCTTTAATCCGAGGTCTAGATGTATTATGCAAAACCAAATAAAATTGCAAAACATTAAAAACACACAAAAAACATAGACCATAGAAATCCTACAAAATTATAATATACAAATTCCATATAACATCGAATAAAATGTCTACATAAGTTACAAACATATAAGTAATAAAATTGTTCATTAGCTCTTGAGTATAACATATACATATATATATATATACATAATATAATTTATAAGCATAAAAAGCATAAATGGTTTCAATTCATCGTTTAATGCATCGTTTAGTGCATCATAAAAAGCATAAATAGTTTCAACTTTGTTCTTATAATTTTATAACATAATAATGATTGAAGGTTGATATGATCCTCTTTGAGGTATTGAATTGTTGTCTTATACAAAGGAGACCACATCGTTATACTAGGAAATGAATGTGAAATTCACATAGCCCAATGCTGACTACAACTATAATAATGATGATTCTATATAAGTTGGTTCATGTGGGATAATATTTCATCATGTGAGTGAATGTTATCTCGGATAACAACTATAACTTGTGAAGAACGTCCTTTTCAATTAGCTCTTGGTGTATTGGAAGACATGTATGTGATACATCTATTTCTTGATTAGGAGGAGCATTTTTCGTTCAGTCATATGCATCATCACACTCTTGTATAGGCCATCATGCATCATGTTGTCAAAATTGTTTTCATCTTGTTGAGCACTCCAACCTTCAGCTCCTATAATATAGACATAATAGAAAACTTGCTCCAGTAGATCCACCTTCTCCACTAGTTTATCTTATATCTTTCTAACTGCAAACCATTCATAAAGTCAAAGATCATTGAAACAATATTGTTAACTATCATTTGATAAATTGGTTTTGAGCAAGCAATTCATAGTATAGTTGTAACTTCCCATTTTGAAGTCGACATAACTTTATTTACTAAGGGTAAGGTCGTTGTATAAAAGATAATTACTCATGTTATTGATTAATATTTAAAAAATCATTTTAATTCATCATGTTTGCGATGCATCATGCATTAAATAATCTCTTAATATAGATGTTATCAAGCAACAAAATTGTCTCTAGACTATATGCTTTGATGACATACATTTGCTATCTTCCTTTTAGGTGTTAACCTAGAATTCTACCTATATACATACACACATATGTATTCCTATATCTATGTTATGAAATAACAAATAAACTAAACTAATAACATCATATTTAACATGTATCGGTAGTAAATGCAAACAAACACAATAAACCAGATAATCAAAATTCAAAAAATAAAACTTCAACCAAAGATAAGATAGACCAAAATAGTAACAATCAACCTATAGAAATATATACCTTAAGAAAATCCTCCCGCCAATCATCAGACTTTTATATTAACCCGTTTGCATCATATCTAAGTCTAGTTTTGCTGTGGATCAGTCTCTTTAAAGTTGTGTATTATTTTTAACAATTATGAAACTTGTTCCTACATTTTGACCATATATGTTATTCTAAAATGCATCATAGAACTTTACTGCAATATTTTGTATCCCTTCAGCTTTTCATAAAGTTTTAGTTGAAGATAAACATATATTTATTGATAACTCTATACAAATTTTTATTGTTCCAAATAAAATTTCCAAGATATATGAATTAAAAACATTCATTATAACATTAATTTGATTAAGAGATACTCACATCCGTTCCATGAATGGATGTCAGTGTGAAAAATAAAGCAAACGATTTGTTATTGCCTTCAAAATGAAAGCAAAAGAACAATATCAATAAGTATAAAAAAACAACAACAGTATCAACATGATCATAGAGACATGAATATAATTTTAAGATTCATATTATAAACATCAAAGTTAACCTTGTTAAAACATCAAATTCAAAGAACATGAAAAATCAATTCTAGAGTCAAAGAACTAGAATATTGCTAAATCTACATCACATATCCATCAATAAGTATAGCATAAAAGTCAACTCCATTAAGAAAGAAACTAACAACCCAAGAACAAATTGACACCAAAATTTAGAGATATAACTAACAAAGACATGCTTATATTCAATAAAAATCTTGTTTGACAATACATCCCATAGTTTATCGAGCAATAATAATAAAGTCCAACATGTTTATATCATCTTCCAAACTAAATGGCTCAAACCACAAACTCATTTTATAACCAGAGTATCACCTATCTCCAAATTTCATGCCAGTACCAAATTGTTTTGGATTTTTAGTGAACCTAGAGAAATAAAGTCATAGATCCAGTTCATCACTATATTTTCTCAAAAATTTCAGAACCCTTAAAGCTAACAAGGACGAAGGGAGCAAAAATCTATAACAAGCTAATAAATTCCAATTACAATCACAATGGGCAAAAAGATATAAAAGCATTGCAGTAACATGTGTCATAAGCTAAGGCAAGATCTTTGAGCCAATCATAACTGGAATGGTTGAACAATCGACTAAAGAACAAGATTTTACAACTGAGGAAAAAAAATTCGACACTAAATCTTTATAGAATTTATGTCGATGAAACTTGTATATATTTAGGTAAGCATGTAATATTTTGATTTAAGTATGAGTATTTTAAACATTTGAGATTTTTGGATGAATTTAAATGCATCTAAACTCTACTTATAAACTAATCCAAATTATCTAATTTTTTGGATGCATATTATATTTGTATCAATTACATTAGCTAACTAATGTTTTCAATTTAAACTAAATGAACATTATGTTATATTTGTAGTTACATGCAATATCCGGATAAGCAAACGAACAACACTTTAGAATTTCAAAAGTTATAATAAGATAAACGTTTGGAAAACTAAAAAATTTTTCTCTTGTAAAAATCATATAAAGCATTCATCCATGGATTTAACCCTAGTATATGAGTTAACATGGATTTTTTAAAAAATAAGTCAAGTCTCACTTTTCGATTGGAAAAATCTTGTTTATTCCGTTTGCACAAATGCTCTTATATACACATGTTCTGTTATCAGTTCCTATATATTAGGACTATAAAAATATATATTATACTAGAATATGGTTATGATTTGAGTATATCATAATACTCTCCCTCAAGTTGGAAGGTGAAGAAAGAGGACAGCCAACTTGGGTAGAAGGTGATCGAACTGCGAGCAACCAAGTGGCTTTGTAAGTATATCTGCCAATTGATTATGCGCTCGAACATGCTGGAGAGTAATTAAACCATCTTGGTAAGCGTCCCGAACATGATGACAATCAACTTCAGTATGTTTCGTGCACTCATGAAATATCTTATTACTCACAATATTGATTGATGCATGACTATCACAATAAAACTCAATTGATTGAGGATGAGACATGCCAAGTTCATGAAGCATCTGTTTAATCAATTTGATCTTGGCTAATGTAACTGCCATGGCACGATATACTTCTTCAGCTGAAGACGTAGAGATTGTCTGTTTTTTCTTCGTTTCCCAAGCAATATGTGAACTAACCAAAAGAACCAAAAACAAGCTAAGTGAACGCCGTGAGAGTGTAAAAGAGGCCCAATCCGCGTCACAAATACTTGAACTTGAAGATTGGAATCACGCCTCAATAAGATTCCTTGGCCGAGATTGTACTTTAAATACCGAAAGACTCGTAAAAAAGCAAATAAGCCAAGTCAGGTCGCGTGAACGTGAGGTACACCAACCTCCTGATTAAGCATCGATATTGACTTGGATCCGCAAAGAATGGACCAGTGTCCGATGCCAATTTTTGGTTTTGCTCCATTGGATTACTCGTCGGTATGTAATCTTGAAAACCAGTCTTTGCAATGATATCATAAGCATACTTCCGCGGGGACATAAAAAATACCAGACTGAGACCTTGAAAGTTCAACACTAAGAAAGTACTTCGCCGGACCAAGGTCTTTCATGTGAAAGTGTTGACCAAGGTACACAATTAATTTATTCAACTAAAAAATGTCATTGCTGCAGACAAGAAGGTCGTCAACTTACACTATAAGACGAAGATCAACAACTTCGTTAGTAAGCGTAAAGAGAGAATAATACGAATAAGACTGTGTGAAACTACCTTGGACAATTTTGAAAATCAGCATCGCAATGCCTGTTTAAGACCATAAAGCGACTTGCAAAGATACAAACCTTTGTCGGATCATAATGTTGGAAACCCGAAGGAATCTTCACGTAAACTTCTTCATTGAGATCCCCATGAAGAAAAGCGTGATGAACATCCATTTTATGAACATACCAGCCTTTCCCAGCAACTACCGCAAGTAATCCACGAACCATTGATATTTTCGCAACCGAAGCAAAGGTTTCATCATAGTCTTATCCCTCAATTTTCTGATTTCCCATACACACCAAACGCACATTATTGCGCTCTATGGTTATGATAGGCTTAGTTTTTTATTCCTAAACTACACTGCAAAGAACATATCACTATAGTATAGAATATGGTCGATTTCCCACAGAGACCAAACAGTGCGACTCTAGGTTCTAAATTCGACTCTAGCTAAGACGGATAAAATAGATTGTTTGATTTCGAATGATTGCCAATAAAAGAAGTAACTAAAAATGGTTTTAAATCAATATAATAAAGTGCTAGGCGTTAGGGAATTCCACATGTATTCAGGTTTGAAGCTCAGGTTAACATGCAGGATTTTACTTTGAAAATAGTTCTCAACATGAAAGACATATCTAGATTAATCTCCTCTCGGAGTATTAACCTCTATGGTTGAATCATCAGATATAAACTCTCGCATGTCCAATAATTCAGTCAAGCATTCAATTCAATTTTAATTGTTCATAGACATTCAAGACAACACTCGCACTAAGCAAGAACATCTACTCATCTAGACTAGGTCGGATCTCTAAATCAGTTCTCTTTGATTTTATCAATCTAATATCAATGAACTATATGGCCAGTTTAATTCAAGTATTAAGAACAAATCTAGACTAAGAACCTAACAATTTCAATCCATTATGTTAAACCCTAACTAACAAATCCTGTTTTCCTCGGGAAACCCCTAAAACCTAACAAGAAGACTACTCAGCCATAGCTAAGAAATTAACAAGCATAATTGAAGAAAGCATATAAGAAAATAAATCAATCAATTAAAAATAGAAGAGTTCATAATTCTTATCTAAATACAAGGTTGGAATTCGTCTCTCTCTGTAAAAGCTTTGAAATCTTAAGTGTGCGTAAAAAGAAAATAATCCTAAGCCTAAGGATTTTATAATGCTAAAAATAAGGAAAATAAAATAAAAAAATAAGGAAAACATGATAGGCTTGAGGGCAAATTCATAATTTTGGCAAAATCTTCAATTTTCTCGTGGCCAAGGATCGATCGATCTCCTATGTGGATCGATCGATCTCTCTTGATTTCAGCTCGATCTTGATGTAAAATGATCGATTAAGAATTTTGTAAAAGTTCCAGCTCGAGGGTTCGATCAATCTCTTCTCTAGCAATGGCTAGATCGATCCCTCTCTGGCTAGATCGATCCCTTTTTCTTCAACTTCGGCCATTTTGTGCTAAAACCTTCAAAAATCCATTCTTTTTTCTCATGAACCACATGAACACCTAGAAACCTGAAAATATGCCAAAACTACATGGAAAATACTCGTTTTAATGCCAAATAGCAAGTATATACCCACTATAAGGCATTAAAACTGAGTAATATCAACTCCCCCAGACTTAGATCTTTGATTGTCTTCAAGTAAAGCAAAAATCATATCTAGAGAAGAGGTTTGAAAAAGACCACACATGAACTCTCATAATCTCAGCAACCCTAAATTTAGACATCAAAAACTAAAAGACACTAATCCTAGACAACCATTGCAAATAGACTGTTTACTGCCACCTAACTAACAACATATTTTCTACTCTAAATTCTAAATCAATCAAACCATCAAATCATTTCAACTAGCTCTCTAAATTCAATTAAGTACAAATAAGTACGTTCTTGCCTATATGGTATTGATCAATGTGCTTAAATACTTTTTCTATCAAAGCGCCCATACCAAACAGAGCACCAGTCGACTTCTGGTCCTGATCCTTCCCCCCCCCCTTTCTCACTTCTCTTTTTTCTTTTCTTTTCTTACTGCTTTCTGCTTTTTTTTCTTCGCATTTCTGTGCTTTTTTCTTTTATATTCTTTTTTTAGCAGCCGGTTTTCTGGGATTGACTACTAATTACTAGATCTCGATTTCAATCCTTTTTCTGTACCGTTTTGTATTCTGAAGGGAGGGAGAGAAAAGATTTGGATCATACTGAAAGAACTTGTCCGTTTTACAGATAACTGAAGAGCAATGTATCTAGATTTCAAAGTATTACCAAAACCATAAGCAAGAGAATTTATGATCAAATTATGTCATATCCAATTAGAGCTAACATCAAATATCAACAATCCAAAAGACCAGAACTTTCAGAAGCATATAAATCAGTCAATGTGATTCCACTCCTAAACACAACAGTTAATCTAAGTTAGTAGTCAAGTAGAGAATGATACTAAACTCACAATAGGCTAGAATTCATCATGGATTCTGGTCATTGTTCATTCAACTCGACTCGACTCGACTCGACTCGACTCGACTAGACAAAAACGAAAAATTTTGAAAATTTTCATCAAAGAGAAAAACATCAAAATAGCGTTAGTAATATCATATACCCTCTCCCAGACTTACTGCACACCATCCCGGTGTGAAAATAAACCCAGAAGAAGGAATAGTGACCTGAATATGAATATAAGTCTAGAAAACATAAAAATGAAATAAAAGAAAAATACATAAGTCCAAAGTAAAAAAAAGATACTGATAGATGAAGCGCAATCAGTCTGATGGTTGTCCTGAACTGCCTCCTCCTCTTTCTCTCTGTCCAGTGACATCCTCCTCATCATCATTCTCCCGCCTCGGTGATCGGAAACAAGTTGGTCTCTGCATCCTCGCTATCGCACTCCACATCCATTGGACCATACTGTCGTCCTCTTTGCACCATCCACTGTCCACTAGGTCGTCTCAGATCAGTAAAGTCAGGACGTCTTGGCGGCAAGTCAAACTCACTGCAATTTGCCGATAAAATGGGTGAACCATCTTTTGGACTATCGTTTCTACGCCTCTGAGTGGATCGACGAGCACATGTAGTACCTCGAGAGATGCGTATAGCATCATGTACAACATCAAGACCTGGAAAAAAACCTCATATTTGCCAAAGATGTGAGACTAGTGAGAGAAGGCTCTGGAAGTATGATAGCGCACTCTTGCCCGCGTGTATTCTCGAAGATGTACTTGGTATAGTCCCTAAATCACTTGGTACCGAGTATGTATTTCCAGTCCGCAAATCTAGTCGGCTTGTCTGGAGTGAAAAGCTCGAGAGGAATCCTGACATGCTGAAGAACTGGGGTAACAAAGTTACCCATTACTTCAACCCGTGTTGGGTTCCTCAATGTGGCAAACTTCCTCCCATCTAGAATCTTAGCAAAAATCTAACCTAAGTTAGCCTCACGATAATCTTTGTCTTGATTCGTTTCATAGCAAGTCATGGTGAATTTGCAGAGACCATAATGGATGTGCTCGAGTTCGGAGTGTTGGCTGCCCCGAATTCCCATTTTCCTGATAATACATTGCCGAGAATCTTCATAGCAACACGAATAGCAAGGTTGCAAACGCGGGTATACTTCATGTTCCTAGGTGTGTATCTTCCCCGAGCTATTGTCTCCCAAAGATCATGTATATCATAAAATGTTGGCAACTTTGGAAACTGTCATGAATCTCTCAACCCGAAGATAGGTCCAAACTCGGCCATGGGGATCCTGTAGAGTCTACAAAGGCAAAATAATCATACCTCATTCTCAGCAAGGAGAGGGCTCTTTGGATTCTCGTTGACAATGCGGAATGAAGCGAGAAACTGCCTTGCCATTTTGATATAGAGTGCATGAGTCTGGAAGGGGAAAATCCCGAAACCCATCTTATCAAACATGGCACACACATCAGCATCAACGCCCAACCATCGCAAGGCGGAGTGGTCCGCAAAGAGTGTTGACTCGAATGTGGTCTGCAACATGGTGTTGTAAAAGTAACTATCAAAAGAGTCCCACTTCATCGTCATCTACTGCGTCATCCAAGCTTTACTATTCTTTAGCTCACTTACTCCATAATCCATTTGATTTTTGGGAAATACGTAATTGGTTACACGAGGCCAAGGAGATTGTAAGAACTTCGGATCAATTACCGGTTCGCTGCAGCTTTCCCCTTTTTCTTAGCTTCTAGAGGTGCGGTAGAAGTTGAACGAGTAGTTTGCGGTTATGGTTGCTTGGGGGCCCTCAAACAGGTCTTAATCTTGGAAGCGATCGGTCGGTCATTGTCTGAACTTGACTCTGAAAATGGTTCCGATGGATCCATTTTGAAAAGAAAAAGAACTCAAGATGGAGTTAGTAACTTAATCAATTCAAAACAAAAGAGTGAATGGTTATGCAATGATCGAGCAATGTTAATCATAAGAGATAACAAGAATCAAATGCAAAAGAAACCATCAAATTCACATTGATCGAGCAATACTAACTAAAAAATTAGCAAGAATCATATGTGTAATATATAAGTCAAGACAACAATCAATCCAAACAATTCAAATAGCCATACCAAAAAGTATTAAGCAATGATCAATCAATACTAATTTTAATTAGCAAGAATCAAGATACTTTAATAAAGCAACCAAATCATGGAACCTAAAACAATTTTAATCGCATCATCAAGAAACATGGATAATGGTGAGCAATGATTTAAGCAGTACTAACATTAATTAGCAAGAATCAAGATAAGAACCATTCAAAGAATCCAAATATCAAGAGATAGGAACTTAGAAATTAAGATTTAAGAACCATGGGAACCAAAACAACACATTCTTTTAACTCATTGTTGTGCCATTAATCATCCAAAACCAGAAATTAACCATCATCTCTATCCTAAAAATAAAACTTCACAAACTTAACCTAACTTCTCCAAATCAACATTCATGTGTCCATTTAGCATCAAAGAAAGTATAAAGGCATCCTAGAAAGACATTCCATCATTGAACTCAACCCCAAACCTGAAATCTCCAAAAGAGCCCTAATTTCGGACCAAAAGAGATAGTTAGGGATTCATACCTTGCTTGAATCAAAAAATCAGTTAGGGAATCAAAGAGAGCTTGAAAAATGGAGTGGAATGGACTCAAGAATCGATGAAATCGAGCAAGATTTGAGGGAGATAGAACAAAGGAGATTTTAAAAGATTTTGGAGAATTTGGGGAAAAGCTTAGGAGAAATGGAGATATGAGGAGTGTTGGATCGAAATTAGGGTAAGAAAGGAGGAAGAATCGATTTAAATCGTTTGGGTTTGGTTTAGGGGCTAAAAATCCAGTTCAATTTAAGTTAAATTCGGTTACCTGAGTGTGGGACCAATCGATCCCTTGGGGAGATCGATCGATCTCCTCGAATGATGGTTTTTCCGTAGCACCGACTCGATCGATCTGGATTGTGGATCGATCAATTTTGTTGATCTGCCCAGTTTATTCAGATCAGCCGATCCAGGTACCAATTGATCTCTCGGTCTGCCTTTTGTCCAACAATTTGGATCGATTGATCCCTAGAGGAGATCGATCGATCCCCTCCTCTGGACTGATTCTGATTTTTCATTTTTCTTGAAACACATTAAACTCAAAACTAAAAATTAATAAGTTAGTATCTAAAACTGTATCCCCTTCATGTAGCCTTATGCTCTAACTATATAGGCAAGTGACAAGCTTTACCATAGACAAGAATGAAAAGAGTAGTACCTAAAGGAGTCTTGAATGCAGTTCTGTAAGCCCATAGAGTTTCATCTAACTTCAAATACCAATCCTTCCTAGATGCATTCACCGTGTTCTGCAAAATAGATTTGATTTCCTTGTTAGAAAATTCTACCTGTCCACTTATTTGAAGGTGATATGGTGTCACCACTTTGTGTTTAACTCCATGCTTCTTTAGCAATCCTTCAAAGACTACACTGATGAAGTGAGTGCCTCCATCGCTGATAACTATTCTAGGGATACCAAACCTGGGAAAAATCACATACTTGAACATTTTTAAAACAACTTTAGAATAATTAGCGGGACTAGCAATTGCTTTAACCCACTTAGATACATAGTCAACAGCAACAACAATATAAAGGTTTTTATGAGACATAGGGAAAGGACTCATGAAGTCAATTCCCCACACATCAAAAACCTCAATATCAAGAATGAAGTTTTAAGGCATCTCATTCCTCTTTGAGATATTCCCTTGTGATATCACTCGGTTTTGATGCTTTATAGTGGGTATTTATACTTGTTTTTTGGCATCATTCGACTATTTTCCATGTGTTTTTGCTATGTTTTCAGGATTTTAGGTCTTTAAGATGTTCTGGAGCAAAAAGGATGGTTTTCGGAAGATTTCAGGACTAATTGGGCAAAATGAAGATGAATAGGTCGAACCCAAGTGAGAAAGATCGATCTAGAAACCATACGAAGATAGATCGATCGATCCAAAGCCCCAAGAGATCTACGTTAAATCGGATTGATTGATCTATTCCTGGATCAATCGATCTCCGAAGGAAAAGAATGACGGATCGATCGATCCCTGCACCCGAACCAACTTAGAAATGATCAAAAAGACGCATTCGCCCTCAAGACTTATGAAGATGTTTCCTTATTAGATTAGGTTTTTCGTAATTTGTAGATCATTTTAAATAGCCTTAGGCTTAGTTTTAGGGGGAAAAAGGAGACAGACACATAGATTACAATTATTTTGTGAGCTTTTCAGAGAGAATGAGATTTTCAACCTTGTATATAGAGAAGATTTCTGAAACTATGTCTTTTACTTTTAAATAAAATATGATTCCTTTATGTGCTTTCTTCTAATGATAATGATTGTTGATTGCTTAGTCATGTCTAAGTAGTCACCTTGTTAGGTTTTAGGGTTTATCCCAAGGAAATCAGGATTTGATGGTTAGGGTTTGACATTATGAATTTGTATTGTTAGGTTCCTAGTCTAGATTTTTTTTATTATTGCTTAAATTAGTCTGATCACCTAGTTCATGATATTAGGTTGATAAATACAAAGGGATTTGGTTTAGAAACCCGACCTAGTCTAGATGAATTAGTGTCTCTGCTTGCGGAAGTATTGTCTTTGATGCTTATGAACATATCAAATCTGAAATCATTGCATGATTGAATTGTTTAAATACGGCGGAAGTTTTTATTTGGGTGACTCGATTATAGGGGTCTAATACTTCGGGATGAGAATAGTTTTCTTTGTTTTTTGAGTTGAGAACTACTTTCATTAATAAATCTTGCATGTCAACCTGAACTTCAAACCTCATAACCTGTGGAATTCCCTAACGCCTAGCGTTTTCTCTAATTGCTTAAAACCGTTTTAATTTACTGTCTTTTAATTATTGTTTTAAAATCAAACACTACTTCTTATTACCGTCTTAACTAGAAACGAAAGTCTAATTGAGAGTCACACAATCTGGTCTCTGAGGAATTTGACCCTTTTCTATACTACGGGGATCTGTTCTTGATAGTAGAATTTTTTACAGAGATCAGTTCCCCATCATACTCATATGTTGTAGTATAGATGAGGTGTCAATCCAAATGAGTGAGATACTAGCAGACTAGATGCAATGGACGTTTCTAAGTCAAGCAAATATGAAAATGGAGGGTTTCTAACATGTCCTAAGTGAAAAGAGAATGCAACGAATTAAAGATGCATAACTGGAAACAAAATGCATAAGAAACTAAAAAGGGTGAAAGGTAAAAACAAAGAAAAAGCAGAGAAGGTAAAGATGAAATCAAGTGTAAAGTAGTTCCTGAGGACAAAGGGTAATCGACCAGAGATCCATCCTAATCTACCTAAGCACCTAACATACCTCAAACAATGAGCTATCCCTAGACAGTAGAGTCATATGCAACCAAGTTCAATCCCTTGATAAATGGAATCAACCGTAGCAATCATCAGACCTAACTCACGTTCACGGTACACTACCTAGAAGGCATGAAGAACCAACCTACTAAAGTCAAAAAGCCCTCTAGTCATCTAACCCCTTTGGCTGAGATGCATATCCTAAGCATCTAAGGCGTTATGTAAGGATGAGAAAATCTCTGAAATCAACATGATCAGGCATTCTATTGAACACTTTTCGGGTGCTGGAATGCCCAAGATCAGATTTCGATTGACGTGAAAGAAACCATCATTAAGCACAATGAAACAAAAGGGATCTATATGCAAACAAGCTTAGGTGCTAAGGTAAGATAAGGACATCAACCCTAGTCTACCCCATCCTCAGGAACTTAACGAAACTACTCACTACTCATGGGTATGAAAGCTAGAAAACAGAGATCATAACTTCAAAGCTAAACATGATGATCAAAGGTTAAACTATGAAGAACAGTAAGAACTCAAACCCAGAAAATAAGAACAACAATGAAACAGTAACAAACCCAAAAAATGATCAAAGATAAAACAGAAGATTAAGATGAAAAACAGAAGATCAACATGCACCAGATAGACAACAACCTAAAACTAAGCAGGAAAGTAAAGAAAACAGTAGATTAGCATAAAACTTAAAGGATTCTGGGTATTTACACCAAGAACATCAAGAACAACAAAGGAAAAAGAAACCTAAGACAAAAACCTAAAAAGGAAACAAAAAAAGAACTTGCTAAAAAGAGGCGCTTTAGGGCTTATATAGTGTTCAAAGAAAAGCCCTAAAACGCACAAAAGACAAAAACTAATCATTGGCTTGGGTCTTGGGCCAGGTCCATTCCGAATTCGAGTTGGTCAGGTTGGAGCTTGAGCTGAGATCGAGCCAAAAAGGAGATCGATCCAAGGTGAAAAGGAGATCGATCCATGTTGGGGAGGAGATCGATCTATGATTGATCCAAAGGTCGAAGGAGATCAATCCAAGAGAGATGGGGCATTGAGCTGGAAGTTTGAAGTGGATCAAGCCGGGCTATCACTGGTTTCAAGAGTGGGATCGATTAGAAGGTGAGATTGGAAGGTTGCATGGATCAATCCAGAGGTGAGGTTTGGATCAATCCAGACATTAAAGTTGATCGAGTTGAAGTGTGCTTGGGCCGAGGGACTGGATCGAGCCGAGCCTTGAGTGGGATCAATCCATGATCGATCCAAGGACGAGAGTGGGATCAATCCATGATCGGGCCAATGCCGAGAGTGGTATCGATCCATGATCGAGCTAAGGCCGAGAGACTGGATCGATCCGGGTCCTTATGCTGGATCGATCCAAAGTGTTGCTCCGTGGTCGATCCGGACTTGGTGGATTGATATGGCTTTGATCACCTTTGTCTTGGCTTGAGCTGGTTCTGGTCCATGCAATTTCCGTTCCTTTCTGATTCTTCACAAATCATTCTGAAAACTCCTGAAAGTCCTGAAAATTCTCCAAAATGCATGCATATGCGAATATTAATGCAAAAATCCCTAAAAATCATAAACTTGCTAAAAGCAACTATAAATGTGATATATGCACACCTAAAGACCTCAAAATTGATGCTAAATGACTTTTAAAAACCATGAAAATACAGAGTCATCACTTCTAAAAACTCCCCCAAACTAAATCATTGCTTGCCCTCAAGAAAATAATTCAGAAGTCTGGGAGTGAGGTTTGAAAGTGGGAACTCAGAGCCAAAACATGTTGTTAACACAGGTAATATTAATGTCCTGGTTACTAGTTCTATAATGCAGTTCTAAGCTCGTCCTACTTAAAAACTTTAGTCATACTCATCACAGTTCATCACAGTCCAATTGCAACTTCCATAATGCATTCAAATTTGTTTTCTCCTTCAATATTCATTAATCAGGAACCATGGATCAAATCATGTGCTTTCAATTAACTCATTTGGTCAAGGAAAGGTTAAGGAGTAAAGATGACCCCTTCATGCAATGGTTAATGATCCAGAATAAGGGTTCTCTCAAAAGGGAATGAGCTTTAGCAGAAAGCTAAAGGTAGGAACACTTAGATGCATACAAAAATAGAACCCCATCTACTCAATGCTAATGAAACCTAAGATTCCTGATTCTACCTAGTAAGGAGGTCCTAAATTCTACCCTTTTGAAACTCAAAGTGATCATACCCATTCACATTCTCCATTTTTCATCTTTTCCTTGTTACACTTAGGAGAAACTTCTTTCTTAAATGGTTGTTAGCTATTTCAGGAACTTATTTACTTAAACTCTTATGGCTTTCGACCTTTTCGTTTATACTATCTTTTGGGTTTTACCCTTTTGAGTTCATTNTATACTTTATCTTATTATGCACTAGCCATAGTTCTTTTGCATACCATTGTTCCCCCAAACTTTCCACTAGCATATTCTGATTCTTTTTTCATTCCTCTCCTAATGTTCTTTCTTAACATTTCCTTTTTACCAACTACCAATACCCTTTCATTCATTTCCACCCAAACAAACATCCAAAATGGAATCCCACCTAGTCCTATCTAGTCCAAAAATCATGGACTAGAACTACATGAGACCCTATTCCTGCCAATTCGAACCTAACACGTTTTACCAAGCTCATTCCATAAAAGACATGCCACTCAGTAGTAAATTCAGAGTTTGAAAGAAGGCAAGGTTCAAGGGTGGGGTATCTACTTGGGTTAACAAGAGTGGTTAAAGGTAGAAGATAACCCAAATATGTATATACTATAGATAAGTTCATATTCAACACACAAACATGATAATTATACATTCAAATTCAAGTTCTAATAGATAGGAGCAAACTT
>OVBE01001094.1:0-36635 GCA_900406425.1 Iberis pinnata
AATGGAATAAGACCTTCAGCATATGTCCAATCACCATCGTTTGGCAAATTTTCAGCCATTTCAACTTTGTAAGCCTTGTCTTTAAATTCTATCAAATCAAAAGCTTTCTTTACCTTAAAAGCAGATTACAACATTAGATAAGTTGAGTTCCATCTAGTTTCTACATCCAAGCAAATACCACAATTGGTAGGAAGTTTCAATTGTTCCAAACATTCTTTAAATTTCAATAACCTACTTGGAGAAGATTTTATATAACGAACAGCTAACCGAATCCGAGAAATCAAAGTTGCCACATCTTTAAGACCGTCTTTAACAATCACACCTAAGATATGAGCAGCACATCGCATGTGAAGAAAATCTCCATTGAGCATACAACCTCCTCTTGATAACAGACTTCGTTGTATGTAACGCAATGCTAAGTCATTTGAACTAGCGTTATCAACTGTAATAGTAAAGATTTTACCAATCTCCCAAAACAACAAACACTTCTCAATTGTTCTTCCAATATTTTCACCTGAATGACTTGAAATCTGACAGAAATTTAGTATCTTCTTGTGTAGCTTCCACTCATTATCTATGAAATGAGCAGTTAAACACATATAGTTCAGATTTTGACAAGATGACCATGTGTTTGTAGTGAGACTAACACTTCCAGAATCAGTTCGACGTGTTATTAGTGTAGAGCAATGACTACAAACAGCTTTGAGTCCTGATTTCGTTTTAACAAAGTGTTTCCATACAAGAGATTTTTTCTTTTGTACCTTAGGCTTATGTGCATTCAAACATTCTGGTTGTGGAACAGAGTCTCCATCTTTATCACTTGATTTTTCTTTCTCTGCCATCTAAAAAAGAAAAAAAAATCATGTATTAAGTTTCTGGAAATAAAACACTAAAAGAAGAGAATATACCAATTTAAAATCCAAACACAAGAAATCATTAACAAGAAAAAGCATATGAAAAGAGTATTACGTAAAAATTTCCAACAAAGGTTTATAACTTTTATTAATCAAAATTGACTTTGATATCATCATCAATAAACATAATATCTTACTCTTACCTTATGATTTAAGAGTAAGAGCTTGAAAGCAACAAGATATTTTTTGGAGAAAATTCTGTAAAAAAAGTGAGTTGCCAAATAATAAAGCTTTAAAGATGAAGAATATGGTTTTTGTTTTAGGTGGAAGAAGAAACGACGATTTGGTAATGGAAAGAATAAACGATTTAGAAATTTTCATCATAATTAAGAAGATGAATCTTCTTTTACAGAACCCTAGAAGCTATAATAGAGAGGAAGAAAATAAAATTTGGGAAAGGTAATTGACACCTCTATTCTTTTTTATTTTTTATATTTTTCTTTTTTGCACCATACAAAGCTATATTTTATAAGAAAAATTAAACTAATTATTTTCGTAGCAACTTTCCTATATTATAATTATAATATATTTTAATATAGGTCCCACTAATTATATTTCTCACGCCAAGCTAGTTATTATAAGATAGTTAGTTATTATAATTACATACATATATTTATAATATTATAGCATATACTATTAAATTTACGGATCGAATCGGATATCCGATATTTTTAAAAATAGTATTTGTATTTGCTTCATTTTTTAACGGATATCTTATTTTGCTATTTGCTTTGCTCCAAAATTTTAAGGATATCCAATTTTTTCGGAACGAATCAAAGCAAATACCGAATCGAAGCGGATCTAACGATTATTTTGCCCAGGCCTACTCACGAATACGTAGGCAACTCTGTTCAGGGGGTTCAACTAAACTTATTAAGCAAGATTATTATTATCCTTTTGCCAATCCTCTCTTCTAATTTTTTTCTCAAAAAATGGGGGAGATGTATCCGTCCTTTACACTCCGACCTAGCCCGCCAATCCCTCTCTTATAAATTTTTCTCAAAAATTGGGGGAGATGTATTTTCCTTTACACTCCAACCAAGCCCGCCCATCTCTCTCTTATAATTTTTTCTCAAAAAATGGTGGAGATGTATTCTTCCTTTACACTCCGACCCAGCCTGCCCATCCCTCTCTTATAAATTTTTCTCAAAAAATGGGGGAGATGTATTCTTCCTTTACACTTTGACCCATCCCACCCATCCTTCTCTTATAATTTTTTCTCAAAAAATGGGGGAGATGTATTCGTCCCTTACATTCTGAACCAGCCCGACCCCAACCCAGCTAGGGGCTCCTACAAAGACAACAGACCAGATTCTGAACATGAAGATACCACATCATGTATCACCCAATGTAGTCTTATCGTTTTTGTCAATCCTATTTACCAATACTCCGACGAAATCGAGGGGAGAACACCACACTGCACCCGCAGAAGGCCACCTAAACCCTTATAATTATTTTCAGGTAAAAGTATCCAAACCTCTAAATACCTCTTCCTATAAAACAACACTCAAAACGAAAATTTTTTTTCCAATTACACAACATTGTACGACCTGGCCAGTCGTAAAATACATCGCACACCCCCAGTGGGTATTAGCCTGAGCAACCCTCAACATGGTATAAGCGCTAAAGCCGAGCCCAGTTTTGCGACAATGCATTAAAACATGTGACAAACATTCTTAATGGTTGAAAAGTTTACCTCCCATTTAAACATTCAATCCCTCGAATAGGTATGTCACCATATAATAATATACTTGATATCAAATGCATGCGGGTTTTTGCTAAGTAAGCGCCTACGATACTACCTAAGAAAGTACGATAACACCTAGATGGAGGCCTGAAACTGGCTCAGCCCGCAGTAAACATATGCAAGTAAAACACAAACCCAAAGATTCGCATAAATTAACCCAACTTAAAGTTTTGGGTGACAGGCTCCTGAGGTAACCAAGTGAAAAAGAAATTAAACAGTTTGGGGAAAAGCCTCCCCAGGCACCATGTTCAAATTCAGATAGGATTCAAAGAAAACTAAAAGATAAGAGATAGAAGACGTCCTAGGCGTTTAAGCTCTGTCCAGCATCGTTATCATCATTCCCCCCGGGGGATCCCTTCTCCGCGATCGTAGTAGATTCCTCGATAGGGACTGCGACCTCCACTGCCTTATTGAGCCCCCCATCTGCATCGACATCGACCTTCTCAGCATCCCCTCCAACAATTGTTCCCCTATCTAGAATCTTGTTCTTCTCTGCTTCAATAGCAGTTTTCTCAGCCATATCAAGGGTTGGAAGGTTCATACCATAGGGGTTGAGACCTTCAACCGGATTAGGGTCGGAGGACTCACTTAGATCGAACCCAGTGGGAGATTCTACCCAATCCTTCTCCAGGTCCAACTCCTTGAAGTTCAGCATGGCCAGTTCCTCGTTGAACCCTACCAGATCTCCCTCCATGTCCTTCTTTTCCGCCTCCAACGTGGTCTCCCCTTGGGTCAAGAGTTTGATCAGCTCGAGGTTACCCTTAATTTGCTCCACTTGCACTAATTTTTCCTGGTATAGCCTTTTATTTGCAACCTTCCCCTTAACCCGCCCCATCCTCTTTGAAAACTTTGCGTTCAGCTCATTTTCTTTGTCCTTAATCTTCTACGCAACTTGGACATCTACCTCCGCCAGAACAGTCGCCAACTCTTTGGCTATACTACCCACCTCATCCTTCAACTTTCTCTTAGATTTATCTAAACGGGTCACCTACTCGTTCAACCGTTCATCATCCCTCCTTCTCAGACTTTCTAGCTCTGTAATCTCAGTTTATAGCTTGCCGTTTTCGTTTGTCAGCATTTCAACGCTCCTCACTTCAGCTTTCAACTTAGCAATGGTCTTATCAGCCCGAGTTGTCGCGTCTGTAACTAGGTCAACCCCATAATTCTTTTTTGCCTTCCTCAGCTTGTCATCTAAAACTCCCCACCATTTAGTTTGCTAGAGCCGCAATCTGAGAGAAACAAGATACAACTCGGTCAAAATAAAAGGCTGGGTGGAAACATGAGATGGATAACGAGAAGCATCCATACCTCGACATGAGAACGATCCCACTACGCGTACTCCCTTTGCAGTGGGAGCGACCTGTGATCATACACCTTGGGCCGGCCTAACCAATTTTTGGATACTAGCTTGGCACAGAGATCATCATCCTCGACGATAGGAGATTGGTTCGACCAAGTAAAGCTGAAATAAAATCTGCCATAGTCGTGGGCCCCAACTGGGGACGAATCTTGCGTGTGAGCTTTTTTCTCTATCGAAGCATCAAGGTAGCAAGTACTGCATCAAACTAGAGGAGGAAGAGACACTTTCTTATGGGAACTTGCAGCCTTCTCCTTACGAGCATCACTGCGTGACGAGTCAGAGACCTCAATGGGATCCACCTCCATCGGGGAATGGTCTTTAGATGCCTTGACCCCCTAAGAAGTACTAGGGTCCACGGAGCTAGGGGCGCCCTGGGAACTTTTCAACTTGCGAGCTTTGCGATAAGGTATACGATTCTTCATTGTGACAGATGGGCAAAGAGACAAAGTACCTGCAGGAAACCATGTAGCAAATTTCACATAACTTGGACAAATTAAAAGAGGATCCGGGTTCAAAAACTTACTTGAAGTTGATTCTAGAAAAGCGGTTCTAGTGGAAGCCAATTGCGAGAGACTCTTTTCCCATAAAAAGTGCTCCAGTTGTTCAGCCGGTTACTTCCAAGAAGATGCCAATTCCTCAGGTATTTAGGAGAAGGATTCTCGACTTGAACCAAATGCAGAACTGGTAGGCACTAAAAACCAAGGAAAAAGAGAAGATCAGTCAATCGATTACACCAGAAAATCAACAACTACAGAGAAATAAAACCAGAAGCAACAAGGCGACACTAATAAAGTGATAATACTAATAAAAGAAACCCAGGAGATAAGTCAAAGATTTAAAGGCCGTTCACACCAATTTCCCTAGTCCACCAAGATTGCAGGTCGTTAGGACCTTTAGTCCCAAAAGAAAGATGATTGACTTCTAAGAAGAAGTAGAACCGGTCCCAGTCAGTTTCTTCTTTTGGGGTTTTTCCAGTTGTAAGCCCCTGATTGGGTTTGTTTTCAAGGTACTATAGACCACCCTCGTTCCCTTGCCTGGATAATCAAGATGATCGCATGCCAAACCCCTTTAGGAATCAGATGGCTCAAGGCCATCCCCCCCCCCCNGCGCAACCCACAAGTCTTAAAGAAGGTCCCGTAAATCATGACTAATTCGGCTGGAGGATTATTAGGGAACTGGCCAATTTCAGGGAACCGGAACCTGATTTCAGAAAGGAAGTAAAATTGCTCCCAAATCGTCCTCATATATACAATGGTTGACCAAGAGTCAAAGAATCTCATAATCCATGGAGCCGCAGCCGCCCTGGAACTTGTACCAGAAGCCATGGGAGTTCCGATGCTGGTACTAGCCGCAGGATGCGACGAAGAACTCCTGCTCCAAGAACAAAGTGCGAATTGTTTTGACATGGCGAGTAAGCCGAGGCGGATGAAAAATTAAAGAAAAAGAAGCAGAGATAAAATAAAATCTGAAGAAGATGAAAGTGAATTTGGGGATAAAAATCGCAAGCCCTAGCAGAAATTATGAGAGATGAGACGTGAAGAGACTGTACCTTTTTGCTGCGTGAGGAAAGAGGGAGAGTTGGCAGTTGAAAACGAATTGGGGGAGACGATACCGAATAATTAAGGAGAGAGGAAAATCACTGATAACTGCCTTTGAGAACACAAGACCGCCATTTGTAGGCATAAAGATTATAAGTTTGAATTTTAAAAATCAAAGGATATAAATCATGCAAGGAGGAACAACCGCTGGACTGTTGAGATTTCCTCTAATCAAATTTCCAACAAACCAACTTGACATGTATTTAATTTTCAGAATAATAGAAATTATCCAACCTCACAGCAAAAAGTCATAAAAAACATAATAAATAAATAAAAACGGTAAAAATGATGTGTACGCACGAAGTGGGAATAGCAATCAAAGGTCATCTTGGAGCTTGAAATCCTACTGGAAACTCACCAATCGGTATTAAAAGGTGACCCAATTTGCTAAGCTCATAGGGATACCTAGGGGCTAATATGTTGGTATCAAAACTTCCTTAGTAGAATTTTTCCTCAGCTAGTATCGTCCCTCAAAAGTTGACTCAGTACGTATTAGGCGCAAAGCCACCTGAGTATGACAGAAAGGTAGCCGAACACCCAGGACGCAATCGGTTTGGGAATGATACAAGCGCAGGTCGAGAAGTGGTAACCAGGTCCAGGTGGTTCTGAATTAGTGGGGATTTGCCGAGATATTAGGGGTAACAAACCAAGAAGATTAGAACAACCTTAGCTAAGCGGAGTGGACTATAAAAGTGAGAAGAAATAGAAGAAAAGGGGATCTTTTTGGCAAATTTTCTAATCATTTTTATCGCGAGATCATTTGTAACCTAAATCAAAAGTGTATTCATTTGATTCAAATCAATAAAATCTATTTCGATATCAGTTTGTGTTGCGTATTTTTCCTTATTAGACATGAATTATCGAATTCCTCATTAAGATCAAGTTGGAAAAATTATATTGTGGATTTTAGCATCCACACTAATAAAAAATAATAATGTACTTTTAAAAGCATAACACCACCGCACCTACAATACAATAGACATATTACAAAAGCAACGTTGTTCTTGGAAGGATGGTGACGCGCTACCCTTGCTAAGGTTTGTGTCTCTATTTTGCTTGAGGATTTCCTCGGTGGTTTTTTTGGTTTCTTAGATAAAGATGTATAATCAAAAGGATTTGGTTCGATCCGTATCTCAGAGGTGGATGTTGGTGAATGTACTATAGATCCCCCTCATCGCGGAATGGATTATGTAAGCGGAATTTCGTTGTTGCATATGGTATCTTCACCGATCACGCAATGTTTTGGAGAATATGATTTTGGTTTTAATTATCCGAATGTGGAGAATCTTATGTTACACTTGATATAACTCGGTTTTAACATTTTTAGTAAGCATTTATGCTTGCTGTGAGGTGTTATCCGAGAATTTGTGTGCAATTTTAGTGATTTTTGCAGGAATTCAGGTGTTCGGATTGTTTTGAGAGAAAGAACTTTATTTTGTATGAAAAAGATGAAGAATTAGCCAAGTGCTAAATGAAGAGGTCGATCTCTTACATGATAGATCGGTCCTTGAAGAAAGGTTTACATATTGGTTAGATCAATTGATCGATATAGATAAGAAGAAAATTTTACGTGCAGCAAGATCGATCGATCTGGACTAAGATTGATCGAGTCAAAATCCCCGGAGTCTTACGTTATTTGCCCATGTGGGCCTTAAACACTTAAGTTTTAGATTCTTTTTCCTTTTAGACTATTTAAGTTTAGGGTTTATTTTCTTCTTTTTTACTTTTATATTTATATTAGTTTTATTTTCTAAGCTTTTTGAGGGAGAAAAGATATGAACTTGTATCATTTTGGAGAAGTTTCTCCAAATCCTCTTATGCAATTGAATTCAATATTCTTAATTTCTATGATGCTTGCTTACGTTTCAATGTTTGAGTAGTTTCTCAGTTAGGTTAAAGTTAGGTTAAAGGGTTCCAAGGGACAAATTTAATCAATTGATTATTCTTCTAGTTTGTTCTTAATGCTCGAATTAAGTTGGCCACTTAGTTCATGATATTAAGTTGTTTAAACACAGTGACATTTGATTTAGGAATCTAAATTGTCAACATGAATAAAATTTCAATAAAATGCGATAATATGAGTTATTAAGTTTTATGGCATATCAAACCTGAATAATAATGTGTGTTTAAAGTAATTGGGATCATCTATTTAGTTTTTAATAATTTAGATCATAGGGAATCAATGCTCGGAAAGGAGACTAATTTGAGTTAAGAATGAGTCTTAGTCACTTTTGTGTCTAGATAATAATTTGTCAAATTAGTTTATGTGGAATCAATCTCTATTTATACCATTGCGGACAATTCTCGATAATATTATGTTATGATAAAATCCTGAGTGTTTCAAATTTTTGGCGCCATTGTCCGGGACTATAACGAATTAGTTTACCATAGAATTTAGATTAGGATTTTTTATTTTCAGTTATCACGCATTATTTGTTCATGTGTTTGTTGTTTCAAGTGTATGACCATGAGAGCAGTCAAATCTAAGGACTTGGTCAATCTAAGAAACGTAGAACTAGCAAAGTTAGAACGATCTATACGGAAGGAAAAAGTGACATCAACCTCAATGGATAAGCGTTATCTCCAACATCTTCTACATGATCAACAAGATTCAGAAAATGCAATTGTCAACCCTAAAAATGAGAGAGTTGAAAACTTGGAAGCACCTCCGCTCCAAAAAGTTGGTAATGGTAAACATATTACGCAGAATCGTTCCATTGGTGCTAAATCACCGGCAGCTGTCAAGATCTTCCACAATATTAACACGATCTAGAAAATGAAATTGTCAACCCAGAAGATGAGAGGGTTGAAAACTTGAAAGCACCTAAGTAATCAAATTACGCAGAATTTTGCCATTTGTGTTGTTTTGATTTGTATATCATGATATCATTTTTTATGCTTGGACTTCAGTCTAACCAATAATTTTTTCCCTACAATAATCCTTTGGTCCCATATTTTTTGTAATTTATATATCTGTATCACTAACAATAATTTTATTCAAATACTTTATTTTATTCTAATCATTTCTATGGTATTTTTTCTCTTCTCTGAAGAGTTTATTCCTTTTTTATAAATATTTTCTCTAAATATTTTTTTGGAATTTTTTTATATGTGAAACAAAAAAATATATCACGTGATAGACTTATATTAGCATCCTTTAGAGATATATATTTTATTGGAATATATTTAACTAGGATATAAGTTTTTTTTCACTTAACTGAATTATCTTCTAAACTCCATGTTGATATTGATTTATACGAAAATTTATAATGATAATTTATATAATGAATTTTAATGTATTAGCTATATTTTGTCAAAATTGATTTTGACATTTAATTTACAATATATTATAGATAGTGATTATTTTGAACTATTGAACTCCAAATTTACACTTATTTTTCAATATCAATCTAAAAATTTTGTGATATTAAAAATCTAGAAGTAAACACATCACTGATAACTTAACATCCTTCTAATATATATATATATATATTACATGCAAAAATACATATTCCATGTCAAACATAGATTTCACCATGAATTTTATTGCAATATTTTAGATTTCTTTACAAATGATCCATATAGCTCATTATTAGTTGTGACTCATCTTCCATATGTTTCATTTTATCTCATTCGACATGTAGGGCCGGCTCACATAGGGGGCGGCGAATGCGGCCGCTCCGGGCCCCTGACCCGTGTTCTATTAATTTAGGGGTCTATTTTTTTATAAATTTATGAAAATTAGTTATATAATTTTCATATATATTAAGGTTTTTGAATAAATTTTACAGTTGAAATATAATAAAAAAAATTTTAGTAGTGTTACTTAATCTTTTTATATATAAATTAAAAAATAAGAGGCCCGAAATTATATTTCGCCCAGCGATCAATAATATTTTTGAGACGGTCTTGTCGACATGTAATAGTTATAAATTTTAACATGTAAGTTGTTTATACCAAGTGTACCACCTACCCAAAAAGCCCATTTCGACTTAAGGCCCAGGTGGACGCCGACACCCAGGGAAGAAAGGGGCTTAGAAGAGCAAGATCCAGCTGGGCCGGTCTAACGAGCTGGGCCTTCCAGCTCGAGGCCCATTAGGATTAATCAATGTAATTAGGGTTTTAAGCATGTATTTTCACTATAAATACCCATGTAATTATTCCAAAAAGATAGATGAAAATTTTCCTACCTTTTACCCACAAGATCAAAGATTTAAACATATTTGTTAAGTCTTTATTCAATAGTTGGCGCCGTCTGTGGGGACTACCTAGACGATTTCATGATTTATCTTTGCAGGAATAATCAACCAGAAGCAATGACCACAGGATCAATCAAAAAAGGACCAGATGGATCTACCATCGATGTAGCAAACAAAGACGATCATGCCGAAAGGATTGATCTGAACATGAGGAAGAGGCCCAGGAAATCACCATGCAAGACTTACTGAACCAGATAAAAGAGAAGAAGGAAGAAACCGCCAAGCTGAGCGGAATCCCAGACACTAAGAGCGTAGCTGGAAGGTATCACCGCGTCCACTGAGGAGAGGGATGCACGCACAGTTAATCGGAATCTGTTCGGAGCATCTCACCAAACTCCCGAGACATATGGAAATCAAGGTCGGTCAGACTACACAAACGCAACCAGGTTCAGGAGCACAACCGAGGATACCGAGATGCGGAACATCCGCGAATAGCTGAAGATCATGAGTTCACAGGTACACCAAGCCACCAGCTCGGCGCCCGATATCCTTCGCGCCATTGACGAAACATAACGAACCCTGTTTTCCAGGAGGGTTACCGACGTCTCAGTTCGGCATTCCGCTAAAATCAAGTTCACAGGATACGACGACAAAAGTGACCCGGTTCAATACCTAACAGCCTTCACAATCGCTATGGCGCGAGCTGAATTCTCGCCAGAAGAACGAGATGCAGGTCTGTGTCAACTTTTTGTTGAAAACTTGTCAGGTTCAGCGTTGGATTGCTTCTCCCGTCTGGAGCCTGGAACCATCAACACGTTTCAACAACTTTCAACCGTGTTCATCAAACACTACTCCATGTACATCGCGAAGAAAGCTTCAACAACCGACCTATGCACACTGTCCCAGCAGGAAGACGAGTTGCTGAAAGATTTCATTGACAGGTTCAAAGGAGTCGTAGCTCGTATCGTGATCAATGACGAAGGGGCAATCGCCGCACTACGAAAGGCACTGTGGTTCAAGTCAAGGTTTAAAGATGAGCTACTCATTAACCCTCCACAAACACTAGAGGACGCACTTCATCGAGCCAACAAATTTATCGAGATAGAGGAGGAGCATGCTGCGATGACCAAAAGGCACCACGGCACAAGACTTAGCCAAGATAAGGAGGAAGTCCCCCGAGAACCGAGGCAACACTATTCAAAGGACAGGCGGGGACACGCCACTTATGAAATCAGGGATAGTGAGAAAAGCGCCGACCAGCTCCCACCTTCCGATAATGATCCAGAGGCGTATTGCGACTTCCACAAACAAACTAGACACAAAACCGCGGACTGCCATCATCTGCAAGCTCTCCTACTGAAGAAGTTCCAGGACGGCGAGATTAATACTAGCAAAAGCCAGAACAACGACCGACGACGAGGTGGAATGAAGCTTAATCTAACATTTATGGAATGAAGCTTAATCCAACCAAGTGTACCTTTGGAGTCACATCTGGTGAATTTTTAAGGTACATCGTAACAAAGAGAGGGATCAAAGCAAACCCCAAAAAAATCGGAGCCATCCTCAACTTACCAGCACCACGAACGAAGAAGGAAGTACAGAATCTCACAGGTCACATTGCCGCGCTGAACAGGTTCATCTCCCGATCTACCGATAAAAGCTTACCGTTCTACCAAATCCTAAAAAGGAATAAGTGTTTCACTTGGGATGCAAAGTGCCAGATCGCGTTCGACGAGCTCAAAGCATACTTAACTACACCACCTGTGCTTGCCAAGCCAGAGGACGGCAAGATCCTCTACCTATATGTCACAGTTTCCGAGGCAGCAGTCAGTGGCGTCCTTGTGAAGGAAAGCCAAGGAGAGCAGAAACTGATCTTTTACATCAGCAAATCGCTCAATGATGCCGAGACGCGATACCCACCCATCAAAAAGATAGCGGTGGCAGTAGTATCTACAGCTTGAAAGCTACGACCTTACTTCCAGTCACATACCGTTGTCGTGCTCAGCAACCAGCCACTACGCACTATCCTTCATAGCCCAAACTAGTCTGGAAGGTTGACCAAATGGGCAGTCAAGCTTAGCGAATACGACGTGGAATATTGGATTGAACATGTTTGAAGTCCCAGGTTCTTGCAGATTTCATTGCAGAAATACCATCCGAGGCACATATCACACCTCCACCAAACATGTGGAACCTTTACGTCGACGGATCACGAAGGAAACAAGGGTCAGGTGCAGGTGTCAGGCTCGAATCACCAACTAGAGAAGTACTTGAACAAGCTTTCAGGATCAAATTTGAAGCATCCAACAATGAGGCAGAATATGAAGCATTTTTAGTAGGACTACGACTTGCAAAGAACCTCGACGCTTCATGCATACACGCTTTCTGCGATTCCCAGCTCGTCACCAGCCAGTTCAGCGGAGAATATGCCATGAATAACGACAGGATGCTACAATATCACCAAATGGTCCAAGAGATGGCAAGCAATTTTGAGAACTTCGAGCTCACCAAAATTCCACGACACGAGAACACGTTTGCCGACATATTAGCCAATATGGCTTCCACCAACGAGCTGGAACTAAAGAGAACCATTCCGATGGAATATTTAACTTCACCAAGTATCACCACTATGATGGCTAATGCCATCGATGAGCTATTTTCCTTCGAACGAAAGCAAGACCAACAAAGCCCACCTGACTGGCGAGCCGAGATAAAATAGCATATTCTTACAGGAATGATGCCCGAAGACAAATAGGCAGCACGACTGCTTTGAGTTAAGGCAGCAAGATACACCGTCATAGATGGACAAATATACAAACATTCCGCGTTCGGAATCTTACTATGGTGCATTAATGGAGACGATGTGCAGAAAGTACTTGCTGAACTTCATGAAAGAGCAGGCGGAAGCCACTCTAGCAGACGCTACCTGGCATTACGTATAAAGAAGCACAGACACTATTGGCCAATGATGCTGCATGATAGCCAGGAGTTTGCCAAGCGATGCGAGATGTGCCAACGACATGGACCAACCAATCACGCACCCACCGAACCACTAAATTCCTCGGCAAATCCCTATCCATTCATGAAGTGGGGGATGGATGTCGTCGGACCTTTTCCAGTCAGAAAAAATAAGCACAAATTCCTGCTAGTAATGACTGACTACTTCACCAAGTGGGTCAAAGCCGAATCGTACACAACTTTCAAAGCAAAACAGGTTTCGTGTTTAAATACCACAAACTCTTAGATCAACAACATGATCCCTATGCACAGGGTCATTAACGACCCGCATTCTCTACGACTGTTGCAGGTACAGGACTTCATATGGAAAAACATAATCTGCCGGCATGGCATCCCATACGAAATCATGACGGATAACGGAACTAACTTTTGTGCAAAAACAACACAGGCTTTTTGCGACAGGTGGACGGCAAACCAGCCACAACCCTGACACATACGTTGATTTATACTAACTATATACTTATTGCCCATGTTACAGGTGGAACATTCGGCTGAACCATTCAACACCGAGGTACCTGCAGGCCAATGGGCAGGCCGAGGCCATTAACAAATCTATAGTTGAAGGACTGAAGAAAAGACTCGATTCAAAAAAAAGGATGTTGGGTGGACGAGCTATACGGCGTCTTGTGGTCCTACCGAACTATACCTTGGCAGTTCACCAATCAGACACCATTCTCCTTGGCCCACGGAATCGAAGCTTTAGCACCATCTGAAGCAGCCGTATTCAGCTTACACCGGAAAAAGTTACCAGAGAGCAAAGCCGTTAACAATGTCATGCTCCTCGACTCACTCGACGACATAGAGGAGATCCAAGACAGAGCACTCTATCGGATACATGCCTATCAGCAAACGACGAAACGATACTATAACAAAGGAGTCAAGTAGAGACGATTTGAAGAAGGAGACTTGGTCTTGCGAATGACCTACGCGAATACTGCAGAAGAGAATGCTGGTAAACTAGGAGCTCGGTGGGAAGGCCCAAATGAAGTGTCCAAGATATTCAAACCGAGAGTATACGAGCTGAAAGCTACGGATGGAACACCGATCCCGAACTCTTAGAATGACACCAAACTTAAGAGATTATATTCTTAGGTTCCTTTGTACCGTGAACTACGACCTGGCTTGATCCCTGTTTTCAGGGTACGTAGGCAACCCACTGGGTGCAGCTATTTCACTTAATAAAATTATTTTTCCAATAATACATCGATCTCCAAGTCAATCTCGGCACCTTTTACAGTATTCACATATACAATTGTACCAACTGCACTTTTGCAAACCCCTAAAAACTACAAACTAAAGTCAAGCTGTAACTCGCACATACCCTGTGCAAAGACGGGGATGTCAGCGATATCAAAATTTTCTCGTCTTGGCTTCAAAGACCTTCAACAAAGCCGAGGTCCTCCTCGTGTACTCCTAAAGATGAGTATTGAACACATGCAAAGTTACAAAGTTTGAGCTAAAGTCTCTATTTTAACAAAAATCCAAGCTCCGACTCGCGTACTCCTAAACTCGAGTATTGGACATTTGCAAAGTTACAACGTCTGAGCATAAGTCTCACCCCAAAAGCCGAGTTCCGACTTGCATACTCCAACCGAGAGTATCGGCGAAACTACAGTTTTTTCCCATAGATCATTTGTCAAAAGGGACGACCTATAGGTCGTCTCCTTTGGGATTTTGATCGACATGTCTTTCAGTTCGCACAAGAATTAGAGAAATATCCACCTATAACATCTACATATTCTAACTAAGTGAAAGTAAGTAACCAAACTCCGGGTGAACAATAATGTGAAATCAATGCTTTTGCAAATGAACCAACGTGCTTGTCAAAACATAAGTCGACGAACAAAATGTTACTCAAAATATACCGAGCTATAGCTCTATTTCCATTATTAAAAAACACGAGTCTTACAAAAGTTGCAAAAGAAATAACAACGACCTCACAGATGCGCAAATCTGGAAACATATATTCTTTGAAAATAAAAGCACAACCGCCGACACACAAGACAGACCCAAATCCTAAGAAAAACACGACAACCACCCCAAAGGAACACAAGAAGTACAAAACAAGCCGACCCCAATCCTAAGAAAATCGTGAAAGCTATTCCAAAGTTACAACTAGACCCTCAGCGTTGCTGGAGTAGCGGGCTGGACCGCGGCAGAAGCTTCTGAACTCCTTGGAATAGATTGAATCAAATTCGAACCATGTTTGTTGAACGGAGGTCAGAAAACGACGTCCTCAGGTGTGACATCAGTTATGTCTATGGTGTCGTACTACACCTTGAGCTCCACCACATCCGCCTCGAGCTTCGTCATAATCTCAGGTGGCACAAAACCACCCTCTCCAACTATGAACTGCACACAGTCCAAAGTTCCCTTAGCCTGGGCGTACTCCTGGATGATGGGATCAGCCTTGTTCCGGTCCACACTCAACCTGAGTCTCTCGTCGTGCTAGCGTGACTTACGAAACTCGGGAGAGTTGGAGCCTTTTCATCTTGCCCTCATGCAACTTCTCGAGAGCACGATAAGCCTTTCGCATCTCGAAGAAGTCGGCACCCGTTTGCTCCTAGATCACTTGCTGACTGAGAAGCTCCGTCACGGCAACAACATAGGTGTTGTTTAGCTCAGCCCTCAAAGCAGCAAGGTCATTGGTGGCAGATACCGCAGTCTCACTTATAATTTTCTTCAGAGAAGCTACCTGCGTCGTCAGCTATTTGACCATTTCCACTTGCTTGTTCAACTTCAGTCGCTCATTGGCAAGGCGTTGCTTGTACTTATCAACCAGCTTCGACAGCTCCACCAGCTTTTCCTCATTCCCGGACATATACCGGAGTTTGTTTTCATAAAAAGCGACGAACTCATTGGTCGTCGCCAAAGTTTTCCACCACACATTAACCGAATTAGCACTTAAACACAATCGCAAAAGGAGAAAGGAACGAAGGCACGAGCATACCTGGCAAGCCTACCGAGACAATGTTTCGTAAACCTCGGGTGCCAATAACCGATCAATAGTAGGAAAGATCAGACCATTGGCCCCGAGGCGGTTCACCAATCCAGCACATGCCTGCGCAAACGGTGTGCCCCTATGCTTGAACGAGAAAGTCCAACTTCCTCGGGAATTGTCCTGCCTTTCAGTTTAGGAGCTTCTTCCCAAACTGAACTCAAGATCGGCAGCTTCATCCTCCTCTTCCTTCTCCTCATCCTCATCATCACCAGCTGCTGCATCCTCATCATCACCCCCTGCTCTATCTTCATCATCACCACCTGCTCCAAGAAGACCGAGAAGCTCTTCAGCAAATGTTTCTAATCTAAGATCCAGGGGTTCCACGTCCCTGGTCATCTCTCCCAAGATCTGGGAAGTCGTTGGGGTTCCACTAGAAGGAGCAGGTGACATAACAGACAGGTCGGTAGTGCGAACTTCTTCAGTAGGAACTTCCAGCTGGTCCTCAGCAGCGTTTTCTTCTTGTTGATGTTCCCCAGTAGGAACACCTTCATTCACTGTTTGTCCCTCGGCAGGGACTTCTTCTCTCGAGCCTTGTTCCTCAGTAGGAACAACAGCTGGGTTCGGCTCTTCAGCCTCATCAATCACAAGTACCTCGCGAGAATTTTGATCCCAGTTGGATCGGCGCCTCTTCCTTCGCACTAGAGGGGGACAAGAATCTCTGCTACCCGCAGAAGCAGATGTGTGGTCGAGTTTCCTTTTAGAACTTGAGGCTGACTTCTCAAGGTTGGACGAGTAATCTTCTATAAGTGGTGGGCGACCCATCCTTCTAGTTTTCTTAACAGGACAAACGTTGAGGTCCCAGCTGGCTGCAAAAAGAACAAGTCAGAGTTAGACGGATCAAAGTGCTGCTAGAACAGCAAAATTGCTTTACACCCTTACCAGCGTTGATGAATGGGATGCTCTCTTGGATGCGTGCACGGGTGAACAGGTCGATATGATAGGTTCCTACTTCTTGGAATCTCTCAATATCTTGAAGAAAGTTGCCTGGTAAGGGACCAGTGTTACAGTGTAGATATGCGAATAGCAACAACAGCCGAGTTAGAGTCATTAAAGAATTTACATGTAGCAGCTCGGTGGTTCTAGGTGGTATCTACCTAAAGGTTTCTGCCCATTTCCTTTTCAGGTTTCTTCCCACGTCGCCAACGGATTCCGGGACGACCTTCAAAAAGAATTACTTCGCCTTCCAAGCGTGGATCTTGTCTCCCTGACCTATAGTTATCAACTTATACTAGGTTTTGAAGTTGATATAGACAAAGCCGGTGTTCAACTGTGTCCCCTTCTGCACAATCGGGTTGATTGACGACATGTTCTCCAGGTTACTAACGCCGAGCTCCACGTTGAACTCATGAGCGTGAGCCATTAGAGCTATCATCTGCCTAATCGAAGGAGCAGACGGCTGTGAAATTGCAATCCTTCGTCTCGCGCNGTGAGCCATTAGAGCAATCATCTGCCTAATCGAAGGAGCAGACGGCTGTGAAATTGCAATCCTTCGTCTCGCGCAATACGAGATCAGCAACTTCGGCAGGGGGAGCCAAACGTGGCACCTCGTGAATAGATATTTGTACAAACACACATAAACTTGGGGGCAATCCCAGGGTCGTTGATGCGGTTTGGGGATTAAAATTGGAATTCCGTTGAAGAATGGTAAATCTCGGACAAGCTCCCGAATCGTATTCTCCAAACATTTAGTAAGCACGAGACCTGTCAGTTCGTCTGGAGAAGCCAAATTCCCTTGGGGAGCTCGCTCTTCAAAAGCCACCTCTACGTCGGAGACATGCAGGTTGTTGCGAGAGGCCAAAGATTCCTTAACGTTAACACGAGAGGTGGACATAGCTTACAATTAGGAAGATCACCGACCTACTCGAGATAACCGCCGAGCTGACAATTCTATAGAAAGAAAGAAAAGAGAAGGGAGAGTGATTATACCTGCAAGGAAATCCTGAAATGTGAAGTATGAGAATAAAGGAGTGAGGGGGTATTTATACCCTGGGAAACGGCGGTTACCGAGGATCGCAATGA
The DNA here is from genome assembly GCA_900406425.1 of Iberis pinnata. Taxonomy (NCBI): domain Eukaryota; kingdom Viridiplantae; phylum Streptophyta; class Magnoliopsida; order Brassicales; family Brassicaceae; genus Iberis; species Iberis pinnata. Next base: position 17,857 of record OVBE01001094.1, read on the forward strand.
TTACCCGTGGGAATCTGTAACCACCATTTTCGGGTCCAATGGTCTGATCATTCCTACTGTTGATCGGCTATTGGCAGCCAAGGTTTACGAAACATTGTCTCGGTAGGCTTACCAGGTATGCTCAGACCTTCGTTCCTTTCTCCTTTTGCAATCGTGTTTAAGTGCTAACTCGGCTAATGTGTGGTGGCAGACTTTGGCGACGACCAATGAGCTCGTCGCTTTTAGAACTTGAGGCTGACTTCTCAAGGTTGGACGAGTAATATGCTATAAGTGGTGGGCGACCCATCCTTCTAGTTTTCTTAACAGGACAAACGTTAAGGTGCTAGCTGGCTGCAAAAAGAACAAGTCAGAGTTAGACGGATCAACGTGCTGCTAGAACAGCAAAATTTCTTTACACCCTTACCAGCGTTGATGAATAGGATGCTCTCTTGGAAGCGTGCATGGGTGAACTGGTCGATATGATAGGTTCCTGCTTCTCGGAATCTCTCAATATCTTGAAGAAAGTTGCCTGGAAAGGGACCAGTGTTACAGTGTAGATATGCGAATAGCAACAACATCCGAGTTAGAGTCATTAAAGAATTTACATGTAGCAGCTCGGTGGTTCTAGGTAATATCTACCCGAAGGTTTCTGCCCATTTCCTTTTCAGGTTTCTTCCCACGTCGCCAACGGATTCCGGGACGACCTTCAAAAAGAATTACTTCATCTTCCAAGCGTGGATCTTGTCTCCCTAACCTATAGTTATCAACTTATATTGGGTTTTGAAGTTGATATAGACAAAGCCGATGTTCAACTTTGTCCCCTTCTGCACAATCGGGTTGATTGACGACATGTTCTCCAGGTATCTAACGTCGAGCTCCACGTTGAACTCATGAGCGTGAGCCATTAGAGCTATCATCTGCCTAATCGAAGGAGAAGACGGCTGTGAAATTGCAATCCTTCGTCTTGCGTAATACGAGATCAGCAACTTCTGCAAGGGGAGCCAAACGTGGCACCTCGTGAATAGAGATTTGTACAAACACACATAAACTTGGGGGCAATCCCAGGGTCGTTGATGCGGTTTGGGGATTAAAATTGGAATTTCGTTGAAGAATGGTAAATCTCGGACAAGCTCCCGAATCGTATTCTCCAAACATTTAGTAGGCACGAGACCTGTCAGTTCGTCTGGAGAAGCCAAATTCCCTTGGGGAGCTCGCTTTTCAAAAGCCACCTCTACATCGGCGACATGCAGGTCGTTACGAGAGGCCAAAGATTCCTTAACGTTAACACGAGAGGTGGACATAGCTTACAATTAGGAAGATCACCGACCTACTCGAGATAACTGCCGAGCTGACAATTCTATAGAGAGAAAGAAAAGAGAAGGGAGAGTGATTCTACCTGCAAGGAAATCCTGAAATGTGAAGTATGAGAATAAAGGAGTGAGGGGGTATTTATACCCTGGGAAACGGCGGTTACCGAGGAGCGCAATGATTACGCGTGGGAATCTGTAACCACCGTTTTCCCAGGGTAATTTACAGATTCCCACACGCAATCATTGCGCTCTAGGTAACCGCCGTATTCCCAGGGTATAAATACCCCCTCACTCCTTCATTCTCATACTTCACATTTCAGGATTTCCTTGCAGGTAGTATCGCTCTACCTTATATCTTCTTTCTCTCTCTAGAATATTAAGCTCGGCGGTTATCTCGAGTAGGTTGGTGATCTTCCCAATTGTAAGCTATTCCACCTCCCGTGTTAACGTTAATGAATCTCCAGCCTCTCGTGATTACCTGCGTGTCGCCGACGTAGAGGTGGCTTTTGAAGAGCGAGCTCTCCAAGGGAATTTGGCTTCTCCAGACGACGAACTGACAAGTCTCGCACCTACTAAATATTCATAGAAGTCTATTCAAGAGCTTATCCGAGATTTCCCATTCTTCAACAAAATTCCAATTTTAATCCCCAAACCGCATCAACGACCCTGGGATTGCCCCCAAGGTTATGTGTGTTTGTACGAATCTCTATTCAGAAGGTGCCATATTTGGCTCCCCCTGCCAAAGTTTCTGATCTCGTATTGTGCAAGATGAAGGATTGTAATTTCATAGCTGTCTGCTCCTTCGATTAGGCAGATGATAGCTCTAATGGCTCACGCTCATGAGTTCAACATGGAGCTCGGCGTTAGGTACCTGGGGAACATGTCGTCAATCAACCCGATTGTGCAGAAGGCGACAAAGTTGAACACCAGCTTTGTCTATATCAACTTCAAAATCTAGTATAAGTTGATAATTGTAGGTCAGGGAGACAAGATCCACGCTTGGAAGGCGAAGTACTTCTTTTATGAAGGTCGTCCCAGAATCTGTTGGCGACGTGGGAAGAATCCTGAAAAGGAAATGGGCAGAAATCTTCGGTAGATACCACCTAGGACCGCCGAGCTGATACATGTAAATTCTTTAATGACTCTAACTCGGCTGTTATTGCTATTCGCAGATCTACACTGCAATACTGGTCCCTTTCCGGGAAACTTTCTTCAAGATATTGAGAGATTCCAAGAAGAAGGAACCTATCATATCGACCAGTTCACCCGTGCACGCAACCAAGAGAGCATCCCATTCATCAACGCTGGTAAGGGTGTAAAGCAATTTTGCCGTTCTAGCAGCACGTTGATCCGTCTAACTCTGATTTGTTCTTTTTGCAGCCAATGGGACCTCAACGTTTTTCCTGTTAAGAAAACTAGAAGGATGGGTCGCGCACCACTTATTGCAGATTACTCGTCCAACCTTGAGAAGTCAACCTCAAGTTCTAAAAGCGACAAGCTCATTGGTCGTCGCCAAAGTCTGCCACCACACATTAGCCGAGTTAGCACTTAAACACAATTGCAAAAGGAGAAAGGAACGAAGGCACGAGCATACCTGGCAAGCCTGCCGAGACAATGTTTCGTAAACCTTGGCTGCCAATAGCCGATCAACCGTAGGAATGATCAGACCATTGGCCCCGAGGCGGTTCACCAATCCAGCACACGCCTGCGCAAACGGTGTGCCCCTATGCTTGAACGAGAAAGTCCAACTTCCTCGCGAATTGTCCTGCCTTTCAGTTTGGGAGCTTCCTCCCAAACTGAACTCAAGATCAGCAGCTTCATCATCCTCTTCCTTCGCCTCATCCTCATCGTCACCACCTGCTGCATCCTCATCATCACCCCCTGCTCTATCTTCATCATCACCACCTGCTCCAAGAAAACCAAGAAGCTCTTCAGCAAATGTTTCTGAACTAGGATCCAGGGGTTCCACATCCTTGGTCATCTCTCCCAATATATGGGAGGTCGTTGGGGTTCCACTAGGAGGAGCAGGTGACAGAACAGACAGGTCGGTAGTGCGACCTTCTTCAGCAGGAACTTCCAGCTGGTCCTCAGCAACGTTTTCTTTTTGTTGATGTTCCCCAGTAAGAACACCTTCATTCACTGTTTGTCCATCAGCAGGGACTTCTTCTCTCGAGCCTTGTTCCTCAGTAGGAACAACGGCTGGGTTTGGCTCTTCAGCCTCATCAATCACAAATACCTTGCGAGAATTTTGATCCCAGTTGGATCGGGTCCTCTTCCTTCACACCAGAGGGAGACAGGAATCTCTGCTACCCGTAGAAGTAGACGTGTGGTCGAGTTTCCTTTTAGAACTTGTGGCTGACTTCTTAAGGTTGGACGAGTAATCTTCTATAAATGGTGGGCGACCCATCCTTCTAGTTTTCTTAACAGGATAAACGTTGAGGTCCCAGCTGGCTGCAAAAAGAACAAGTCAGAGTTAGACGGATCAACGTGCTGCTAGACCGGCAAAATTGCTTTACACCCTTACCAGCGTTGATGAATGGGATGCTCTCTTGGATGCGTGCACGGGTGAACTGGTCGATATGATAAGTTCCTGCTTCTTGGAATCTCTCAATACCTTGAAGAAAGTTGCCTGGAAAGGGACCAGTGTTGCAGTGTAGATATGCGAATAGCAATAATAGCCGAGTTAGAGTCATTAATGAATTTACATGAAGCAGCTCGGTGGTTCTAGGTGGTATCTACCGAAGGTTTCTGCCCATTTCCTTTTCAGGTTTCTTCCCACGTCGCCAACGGATTCCGGGACGACCTTCAAAAAGAAGTACTTCGCCTTCCAAGCGTGGATCTTGTCTCCCTGACCTATGGTTATCAACTTATACTGGGTTTGAAGTTGATACAGACAAAGCCGGTGTCAACTTTGTCCCCTTCTGCACAATCGGGTTGATTGACGACATGTTCTCCAGGTATCTAACGCCGAGCTCCACGTTGAACTCATAAGCGTGAGACATTAGAGCTATCATCTGCCTAATCGAAGGAGCAGACGGCTGTGAAATGGCAATCCTTCTTCTCGCGCAATACGAGATCAGCAAGTTTGACAGGGGGAGCGAAACGTGGCACCTTGTGAACAAAGATTTGTACAAACATACATAAACTTGGGGGCAATCTCAGGGTCGTTGATGCGGTTTGGGGATTCAAATCAGAATTCCGTTGAAGAATGGTAAATCTCGGACAAGCTCTCGAATCATATTCTCCAAACATTTAGTAGGCACGAGACCTGTCAGTTCGTCTGGAGAAGCCAAATTCCCTTGGGGAGCTCGCTCTTCAAAAGCCACCTCTACGTCGGTGACATGCAGGTCGTTTCGAGAGGCCAAAGATTCCTTAACGTTAACACGAGAGGTGGACATAGCTTACAATTAGGAAGATCACCGACCTACTTGAGATAACCGCCGAGCTGACAATTCTATAGAGAGAATGAAAAGAGAAGGGAGAGTGATTCTACCTGCAAGGAAATCCTGAAATGTGAAGTATGAGAATAAAGGAGTGAGGGGGTATTTATACCCTGGGAAACGGCGGTTACCGAGGAGCGCAATGATTACGCGTGGGAATTTGTAACCGCCATTTTCCCAGGGTAATTTACTGATTCCCACGCGCAATCATTGCGCTCATAGGTAACCGCCATTTTCCCAGGGTATATATACCCCATCACTCCTTCATTCTCATACTTCAAATTTCAGGACTTCCTTGCAGGTAGAATCGCTATCCTTTATCTCTTCTTTCTCTCTCTAGAATATTCAGCTCGGCGGTTATCTCGAGTAGGTTGGTCATCTTCCCAATTGTAAGCTATTCTACCTCCCGTGTTAACGTTAATGAATCTCCAGCCTCTCGTGATGACCTGCGTGTCGCCGATGTAGAGGTGGCTTTTGAAGAGCGAGCTCCTCAAGGGAATCTGGCTTCTCCAGATGACGAATTGACAAGTCTCGCGCCTACTAAATGTTCATAGAAGTCGATTCAGGAGCTTGTCCGAGATTTCCCATTCTTCAATGGAATTCCAATTTTAATCCCCAAACTGTATCAACGACCCTGGGATTGCCCTCAAGGTTATGTGTGTTTGTACGAATCTATAGTTAGAAGGTGCCATATTTGGCTCCCCCTGCCGAAGTTGCTGATCTCGTATTGCGCGAGACGAAGGATTGCAATTTCATAGTTGTCTGCTCCTTCGATTAGGTAGATGATAGCTCTAATGGCTCACGCTCATGAGTTCAACGTAGAGCTCGGCATTAGGTACCTGGAGAATATATCGTCAATCAACCCGATTATGCAGAAGGGGACAAAGTTGAACACCGGCTTTGTCTATATCAACTTCAAAACCCAGTATAAGTTGATAACTGTAGGTCAGGAAGACAAGATCCNATTAGGTAGATGATAGCTATAATGGCTCACGCTCATGAGTTCAACGTAGAGCTCGGCATTAGGTACCTGGAGAATATATCGTCAATCAACCCGATTATGCAGAAGGGGACAAAGTTGAACACCGGCTTTGTCTATATCAACTTCAAAACCCAGTATAAGTTGATAACTGTAGGTCAGGAAGACAAGATCCACACTTGGAAGGCGAAGTACTTCTTTTATGAAGGTCGTCGCATAATCTGTTGGTGACGTGGGAAGAATCCTGAAAAGGAAATGGGCAGAAACCTTCGGTAGATACCACCTAGGACCGCCGAGCTGATACATGTAAATTCTTTAATGACTCTAACTCTGCTGTTGTTGCTATTGACAGATCTACACTATAACACTGGTCCCTTTCCAGGAAACTTTCTTCAAGATATTGAGAGATTCCGAGAAGCAGGAACCTATCATATCGACCATTTCACCCGTGCACGCATCCAAGAGAGCATCCCATTCATCAACGCTGGTAAGGGTGTAAAGCAATTTTGCCGTTCTAGCAGCACGTTGATCCGTCTAACTCTGACTTCTTCTTTTTGCAGCCAGCTAGGACCTCAACGTTTGTCCTGTTAAGAAAACTATAAGGATGGGTCGCCCACCATTTATAGCAGATTACTCGTCCAACCTTGAGAAGTCAGACTCAAGTTCTAAAAGGAAACTCGACCACACGTCTGCTTCTGCGTGTAGCGGAGATTCCTGTCCCCCTCTGGTGCGAAGGAAGAGGCACCGATCTAACTGGGATCAAAATTCTCGCGAGGTACTCGTGATTAATGAGGCTGAAAAACCAAACCCATCTGTTGCTCCTACTGAGGAACAAGGCTTGAGAGAAGAAGTACCTGCTGAGAGACAAAATGAAGGTGTTCCTATTGGGGAACATCAACAAGAAGAAAACGCTGCTGAGGACCAGCTGGAAGTTCCTGCTAAAGAAGGTAGCACTACCGACCTGTCTGTTCTGCCACCTGCTCCTCCTAGTGGAACCCCAACGACCTCCCAGATCTTGGGAGAGATGATCAGGAACGTGGAACCCCTGGATCCTAGTTTAAAAACATTTGTTGAAGAGCTTCCCGGTCTTCTTGGAGCAGATGGTGATGATGAAGATAGAGCAGGGGGTGATGATGAGGATGCAGTAGGTGGTGATGATGAGGATGAGGAGAAGGAAGAGGATTATGAAGCTGCCGATCTTGAATTTAGTTTGGGAGGAAGCTCCCAAACTGAAAGGCAGGACAATTCGCGAGGAAGTTGGACTTTCTTGTTTAAGCATAGGGGCACACCGTTTGCGCAGGATAAGCAGGCGTGTGCTGGACTGGTGAACCGCCTTGGGACCAATGTTCTGATCACTCCTACTGTTGATCGGCTATTGGCACCCGAGGTTTACGAAGCATTGTCTCGGCAGGCTTGCCAGGTATGCTTGTGCCTTCGTTCCTTTCTCCTTTTGCGATTGTGTTTAAGTGCTAACTCGGCTAAAGTGTGATAGCAGACTTTGGCGACGACCAATGAGCTTGTTGCTTTTTATGAAAACAAACTCCAGTCTATGTCCGAGAATGAGGACAAGCTGTTGGAGCTGTCGAAGTTGGTCGATAAGTACAAGCAACGCCTTGCCAATGAGCGACTGAAGCTGAACAAGCAAAAGGAAATGGTCAAACAGCTGACAACGCAGGTAGCTGCTCTGAAGTAAATGCTAAGTGAGACTGCGGCATCTGCCACCAATGACCTTGCTGCTTTGAGGGCTGAGCAAAACAACACCTATGTTGTTCCGTGATGGAGCTTCTTAGTCAGCAAGTGATCCAGGAGCAAACGGGTGCCGACATCTTCGAGTTGCGAGAGGCTTATCGTGCTCTCGAGAATTTGCATGAGGGCGAGATGAAAAGGCTCCGACTCTCCCGAGTTTCGCAAATCTTGCTAGCGCGGCGAGAGACTTAGGTTAACTGTGCAACTAAGCTCGAGAAGCTTCGGCAGCATGTAGAGGACCGGAACAAGGCTGATCCCATCATTCAGGAGTACACCCAGGCTAAGGAAACTTTGGACTGTGTGCAGTTCATAGTTGGAGAGGGTGGTTCTGTGCCACCTGAGATTATGGCGAAGCTCGAGGCGGATGGGGTGGATCTCAAGGTGCAGTACGACGCCATAGACATAACTGATGTCACACCTGAGGACTTTGTTTTCCGACCTCCATTCAACAAACATGGTTCAAATTTGATTTAATCTGTTTTGGGGAATTCGGAAGCTTCTACCGCGGTCCAGCCCGCTACTCCAGCAACACCAAGGGTCTAGCTGTACCTTTGGAATAGCTTTCACAGTTTTCTTAGGATTGGGGTCGGCTTGTTTTGTACCTCTTGTGTTCCTTTGTGGTAGTTGTCATGTTTTTCTTAGGATTTGGGTCTGTCTTGTGTGTCGGTGGTTGTGTTTTTATTTTCAAAGAATAGATTTGCGCATCTTTTAGGTCGTTCTTATTTCTTTTGCAACTTTTGTAAGACTCGTGTCTTTTGATAATAGAAATAGAGCTATAGCTCGGCATATTTTGAGTAATATTTTGTTCGTCGACTTATGTTTTGACAAGCACGTTGGTTCATTTGCAAAAGCTTTGATTTCACATTATTGTTCACCCGGAGTTCGGCGACTTACTTTCACTTAGTTAGAATATCCAGATGTTATAGGTGGATAGTTCTCTAATTCTTGTGCGAACTGAAAGACCACTAGATCAAAAGCCCGAAGGAGACGACCTTCAGATCGTCCCTTACAAATGATCTATGGGAAAAAACTGTAGTTTTGCCGATACTCTCAGTTGGAGTATGCGATTCGGAACTCGGATTTTAGGGTGAGACTTATGCTCATACATTGTAACTTTGCACACGTCCAATACTCGACTTTAGGAGTACGCGAGTCGGAGCTCGGCTTTTTGTTAAATTATAGACTTTAGCTTAAACTTTGTGACTTTTCACGTGTTCAGTACTCATCTTTAGGAGTACGCGAGGCGGACCTCGGCTTTGTTGAAGGTCTTTGGATCCAAGACAAGAAAACTTTGATCTCGCCGACATCCCCGTCTTTGCGCAAGGTATATGCGAGTTACAGCTCGGCTTTAGTTTGTAGTTTTTAGGGGTTTGCAAAAGTGCAGTTGGTACAATTATATATGTGAATACTGTAAAAGGTGTCGAGATTGACTCGGAGATCGATGTATGATTGGAAAAATAATTTTATTAAGTGAAATATCTGCACCCAGTGGGTTGCCTACGTACCCTGAAAACAGGGATCAAGCCAGGTCATAGTTCACGGTACAAAGGAACCTAAGAATAGAATCTCTTAAGTTTGGTGGCATTCCAAGAGTTTGGGATCGACGTTCCATCCGTAGCTTTCAGCTCGTATACTCCCGGTTTGACTATCTTGGACACTTCATATGGGCCTTCACACCGAGCTCCCAGTTTACCAGCATTCCCTTCTACAGTATTCGCGTAGGTCATTCGCAAGACCAAGTCTCCTTCTTCAAATCTTCTCTACTTGACTCCTTTTTTATAGTATCATTTCGTCGTCGGTCGTTGTTCCGGCTTCTGCTAGTATTAATCTTGCCGTCCTAGAACTTTTTTAGTAGGAGAGCGTGTAGATGATGGCAGTTCGCGATTTTGTGTCCGGTTCGTTTGTGGAAGTCGCAATACGCATCTAGATCATTATCGGAAGGTGGGAGCTGGTCGGCGCTTTTCTCACTATTCGTGATTGTATAAGTGGCGCATCCCCGCCTGCCCCTTGACTAGTGTTGCCTCGGTTCTCAGGGGACTTCCTCCTTATCTCGGCTAGGTCTTGTGTTGTGGTGCCTTTTAGTCATCGCGGCATGCTCCTCCTCTATCTCGATAAATTTTTTGGCTCGATGAAGTGTGTCCTCTAGTGTTTGTGGAGGGTTAATGAGTAGCTCGTCTTTAAACCTTGACTTGAACCACAGTGCCTTTCGCAGTGCGGTGATTGCCCCTTCGTCATTGATCACGATACAAGCTACGACTCCTTTGAACCTGTCAATAAAATCTTTCAGCGACTTGTCTTCCTGCTGGGACAGTGTCCATAGGTCGGTTGTTGAAGCTTTCTTTGTGATGTACATGGAGTAGTGTTTGATGAACGCGGTTGAAAGCTGTTGAAACGTGTTGATGGTTCCAGACGGGAGAACCAATCCAACGCTGAACCTGACAAGTTTTCAACAAAAAGTTAACACAGACTTGCATCTCGTTCTTCTTGCGAGAATTGAGCTTGCGCCATAGCGATTGTGAAGGCTGTTAGATATTGAACCGGGTCACCTTTTCCATCGTATCATGTGAACTTGATTTTAGCGGAATGCCGAACTGAGACGTCGGTAACCCTCCTGGAAAACAGGGTTCGTGGTGTCTCTTCAATGGCGCAAAAGATATCGGGGGCCAAGCTGGTGGCCTGGTGTACCTGCGAACTCATGATATTCAGCTGTTCGCGGATGTTCCGCATCTCGGTATCCTCGGTTGTGCTCCTGAACCTGGTTGCGTTTGTGTTGCTGACCGACCTAGATTTCCATCCGTTTTGGTAGTTTGGTGAGATGCTTCGAACATATTCCAGTTAACTGTGTGTGCATCCCTCTCCTCAGTGGACGCGGTGAAACCTTCCAGCTGCGCTCTTAGGATCTGGGATTCCGCTCTCAGCTTGGCGGTTTCTGCCTTCTGCTCTTTTATCTGGTTTAGTAGGTCTTGCATGGTGATTTCTGGGGCCTCTTCCCCGTGGTCAGATCCCGTCCTTTCGGCATGATCTTCTTTGTTTGCTACATCGATGGTAGATCCATCTGGTCCCTTTTTGATTGATCTCGTGGTCATTGCTTCTGGTTGATTATTCCTGCAAAGATAAATCACGAAATCGTCTAGCTAGTCCCCACAGTCGGCGCCAACTATTGAATCAAGACTTAGCAAATAGGTTTGAATCTTTGNCATCTTTTTGGAATAATTACATGGGTATTTTATAGTGAAAATACATGCTTAAAATCCTAATTACATTGATTATCCCTAATGGGGCTCGAGCTGGAAGGCCCAGCTCGTCAGATCGGCCCACCTGGATCTTGCTCTTCTAAGCCCCTTTCTTCCTTGGGTGTCGGCGTCCACCTGGGCCTTAAGTCGAAATGAGCTTTTTGGGTAGGTGCTACACATGGTATCAACATATTTATATAGAGTAAATTATCAAAAACGCCATAATTATCCAAAAGTTTTTCGGATATGCCATAAGGTCCCTTTGTTATAGACCATGCCATAATCGAGTTGGCGAAATGAAAATTTAGCCCTCGTCAACCGTTTCATCTCCCCGTTTGAAATTTAATTTTAAAGTACCTGTCTACAAGTCAAATTAATATCTCTTCCCTATATTTTTGTCTCTCTCTCTCTCTTATCTATTTCGAACAACAGCCGAATCCCATTAAAATATCTTCTCCTCCTCTCTTCTCCACTTTTCTAAACTGCCATTGAAAGCGATTTCTTCATTCTCTTTCATAGTTCTTTAACAAATTTGCTTAAAAATTTAAGATGTCAGTGGCAACTAGTTCAAGAATATCTAAATGGAAGAGAAGCAACGACGCACATGCAGCCGGAAAAGGTACGGTGGTCGTATCCGCGAACGATTTGGCAGATAGTTTTATACTCAATCCTTTAAAACTCTTGGAGCAGTTGTATGCGACATACCAGTATCCACCCACTGGCCGTATAAACTCATACTCCAGGCCGGAATATATGTTAGATGTTGTGGACGCCCTTAAAGACACTCCGAACTTGGAATATATAAAAGTGTCATGCTTCGGGCCACTGTTGGAACTACCAGTGCGCAATATGTCATTTTCGGGCAAGCTCGTTCACCAAATGTTGTGTAGATATCTAATAACATCGAGGAAACACGAGATTTGCTTCATATTCGGTGGACAGCCTTTCAATTTTTCATTGCGGGAGTTTGGGATAGTTACAGGGCTACAACGCGGACAATACCCAGATAAAAAAGTGATTACGAGGATGCAAACACCAACTGACCCGAGAAAACCATATTGGAATGTACTTTTTCCAGGAGAAGATGAGACCCTCATAGTGAAGAACATCGTGGACATGCTGAATGAAGACCACAAAATGACACGGTGGGACAGGATGCCATCGTTGCGTCGGAGGAGGCTCGCTTTGATAGTGATCGTTGAAGGAGTGTTGGTCTGTAGTAGAAAGCCTGTCTATGCCACTTCGCCCATAGTGGAGATGGTTAAAGACCTCAAGGCATTCGAATCATATCCTTGGGAGCGTGAGTCTTTTGACCTCACTTTGAGAATGGTTAAGGTTGGGTATAAGTTCAAGACACTGAAGGAGTTGTATGTCAAATTGAACTAGTCCATACGGTTACTCACGGATTCACTATCGTATTTCAGTTGTTCTTTTTAAAAGATTTCTCCCTGATCCGGATGACCAGAACACATTTACAGACGAATCCGTACAAAGCTTGTTGGCGTGTAAACTATTTCACAACTCCAAAATCATGGAGGTTGAGAATATGAAAGAGGTAAGAGCGTACTAACATCTGTTGTTTTAATTGTTGTGTTAACAAGATATAGACTTCTTCTGGTCAACTAACAAGCAATGTGGACACAATGTAGGTTGTTGTGAAGTCGTACCTGGAATCGCTTGACAATACCCAGTTCTGATTGGACAGATATGTATCATGGACGAGAATGTAAATTTTTGGGACGACGAGGCCGTGGGCGAGTCGCTTGACTACCTAGAAGTTCTAATTGGATAGGATTTTAAGTTCAACTCGTCCATGTGGGTAGGCGGGTATGACAAGTGGCCCATGATTCGTTCATAGAACAAACTGAAGGGTAGGGAGAAGAAAGCGAAAGTTAAAGATAAAGGGAGTCGTGTTGACGATAACTCGGCAGGAGAGGAAGACGTTGGTGGACAAGGGTCTGTAACATTCAATGTAGATGCATTGTACAAGCAGATGGAAGCACTTAATGTTGAACGTGAAGCCAAAATGATGAAATTCATGGAAGACATGAAAAAACTATGATGGACGAAATGATGGATAAGCTTGTTAGCGAGCTCCGTCAGTCAAGAATGCTTCAAGGACGGACTGAACGCGTGGTAGCCCCACAATCTCCATCTCTATTGAGCAGTTCGGAGGAGGCCAGAGCAAACACAACACAGAAGGGAAACTCTTCACAAGATATGGATGAGAAGGTAAAGGACAACCCTGCGAAGTAGTAATACAATGACCAGACCATCATAAAATGTCTCAACATATGTTTTATCAGGCTGTTAACGGAAGCCAGACAAAGGTGGCACAAACAAAGGAGGGGCAGGAAGAAGGTTTGAGCAAAGAGGAGGGACATCAACAAGGATTGAGCATAGTGGAGGGACATGAACAAGGATTGAGTATAGTAGATGTTGCAAAAAAAAAACCTCTGACGTTCAGGTAAAAGGTGTTATTTCCTTAGTATAACCTTTACGAGACTGAGATTACTGTTTAATGTTGTCTACCATGGGAGTACTTATCATTAGAGGGGAGAGCAAGGACAGGATGAAGCAGCAACTATTTTACTCCCAACGACAACAAAGGTAAACAAAATATTTCCAACAGGTTGGATTTCGTATTGGAGTTTACGTGGACCACGCTAATTAGTCTGTTTACGATTTGTGTAAGGAGCATCACATGGACAGTATTGCTGATGGACATAACGTTAAGGTCGATAGTGGGAAGTCCCCAACAAAGGTTAGTATACATCCTCAACATGTTGGATCAGCTAGGTATAAGACGATTGACATAAGTAGTGATCGTTAGGTTATGGACGCTGATCCACTTGTTAGACAACTTTTCCCGCAACCTAGTACGGAATTCACAGCATTCCAGGTGGACAAGTTGTCAGTTTCTAGCAAGTGCATAATTGCGTGACATCATCATTTAACATGTTTCTTACTAATTTTTGTAGTAAAGTGAAGAATTTGGCAGTGATGGAGATTACACGGAGTTATACATGTGTGATCCTCTAGCAAATCAGAATCTCTCAAATGTGGACATGGTAAGTTGAAAAAGTTTTCCATAGTAGATGTCTATGGATCATGTTAGGAAAAATGTATCAAATGTGCGCTTATTCCCTATCGTAGAATATGCCAGCTATGCCAATGGAAGATGTCCAGGGAGGACAACCTAAGGAAGGATTAGGGAAGGTACTACAAAAACCCAATGTTTGAAAAGTCTGAGATATAGTACATGTAACTTACATGTATTCATTCGATACCCGACGCACAGGAGGAGGATTCAAGTGATATGGGAGAAACAAAAAGTTTGGAGCAAGTATCTCAGGAAGGAAATCTGGTAATTGCAAAACCCCAATTATGTTACTCAGTTAAGATGAAGCATTTACTACTTTCAAGGGTCAGGCTAATATAATTATATTTTTTTCTCTGCAACCGAATGGAGAAGCTACTGATGTTGGGAAAACAAAAGTGACTGGACAAGTTCATGCTTCAGGAAAGACGGTAGATAAAAATAAAATATATGTGTACTTATGATCGATAGTGTACCCGATGATTAACATATTCCATTGTTGGCCATGGGTTTGTGTATAGGGTATTGAACCCATAGTGGAGTCTGAAACTTCGGAGGATATCGACGTTGGAGACAATACTACACTTGCTGAGATTAAAAAAACGGGGGAAGAGGCCAATGTCGGTGGACGAAGTTATGGAGAAGAGGGTTACTAGACGGACTAAAAGACACCGTCATGCAAAAGGCTTGTCCACAAGGAAGCCACGTCCACCAGTCATTTGCTGAAGTTGACGTCCAACTCAAGAAAAAAAATTTATGGTCTCTTGGAAGCACACAAGGAAAAGTAAGTGTAGTCAAGCATAGTACGTGTAGTTTATGGTCTTCAACTATATATTGGTCCATTGTAGGACTTATAATGTTGATGGTCATCCGATTGTTTGCTCTATATTCAAGGACATTGCCACTCCTCAAAGTTAATTGATACCCCTGTAAGTTTATACAATGTAAGGCATGCGGATAACTAACCACGTGTTGTACTAATAATCTATGTGTTTTTCAGAATGTGGAAGCACTATTAAGCTTTGTTTGGCGGAGGGTCGGTGAGACGTTAGTCGAGAAAAGGGTTGCGCTTCTTAATAGCTGGTTCATTTGAATCTTGGTGGACGGACATGCTCGCTTTGCAAGTCTGGAACCAAATGCATAATGGAAATGGAATAGCACCATTAGGAATTTTGTGAATGGGATGGTGCCTAGTCGCTTCACCAGGCAGCCATGGTATTTTGAGGTTGACACTATTTACGCCCCTATGAATTGGGGTAAAGAGCACTAGGTTTCACTGGTAATCAATTTGAAGGAAGGTAAGGTTGAGATTCTGGATTCGTTTGTTAGTGGGTTCACGGAGGTGCAGGTGGACCAGATTATCAACCCTGTCAACGAAATAGTGGGCGTGATCTTCAACAACTTGGTGGACTTAGAAGAATCGACATTCCATGTCCATGATCTATTCTACCACTCTAGACTCCAACATGTCTACCAGAACGATCTCGCAGGAGACTGTGGTCCGCTAGCAGTCAAATTTATCGAGCTCCATTCACAAGGATTTGAGTTATCCGGTATAACAGACCAGATGGTGGACAACATGCGTCTTTGATATGTGATCGATTTGTTTGAGGAACACATTCAGCCTGTTATGTAGTGTCTTGATTTAGACGTCTACCCACCATATATCTATAAACTTTTGGTTGACTTCAATAACCCTCTCAACTTTGTCCATCCAATTTTTCCCCCTGAACTTTGGATCTCCTTAATTTCCCACCTGAACTTAGATTGCTCCTTACCAGCCCTTCTCAACTTTGCTCATCTAAAATATTTTTGTTGTATTAGTTTGAAATTAATATTAAAAATATTTTAACGTAAAATTTAATATTTAAAATATTTTAACTTAAGATTTATTAGGTTAAACTAAAACGCGATTTGTTATCACTTTTTATAATTTAAATCGCAAATTAGTGTTCTAAATCGCTTTGGGTGTAAAATGATGAAAACAAATAGTTGAGGGGGTCATGTAAAGAGCAATCTAAGTTCATGTGGGAAATTAAGGAGCTCCAAAGTTCAGGGGAAAAATGATTGGATGAATAAAGTTGAGGGGGAGGGTAATGAGCAATCTAAGTTCAGGTGGAAAATTAAAGAGCTCCAAAGTTCAGGGAAAAAAAGATTGGATGGACAAAGTTGAGGAGGGCTAGTGAAGTCAACCCATAAACTTTTGGTGTTAACACTTTAATTTCCAAGTTTTCACAATGCGTTTAGTGTAAACTTTTAACAATGTTTTATGTTAAGGATGATCTATTTTTGGTTTTATGTTAAGGATGTTTATATTTTGGGTGTTATTGTTTTGTTAGGAAGTAATATCATAAAATATGGACATAATAAAGCAAACACATACTTAGCAAACCTTATGTTGCAAACCTTAGGTTGCAAACATAAACTTTTGGACATAATTATTATTGTACATTCTACAAAACATATTCTATGAATGCGGATACCCCAAACGGGGACATATTACAAGGCTCATTTGTCCAACATAATTTTAGAAGGATAATTGTTACACAACATAATTATACATCACAATCTAAAATACCACCTAGATGCTTTATGGCGTAACAGGATAATAATCTTGACATATCATGATTACAGCCGAGAAAAAAAACCACCAAACCAAACCACAACAAACCTGAAGACCAGGCAGCTAAATCTTAAAGTTGGTGAGTATCATTCCAGTCACAACAACGAACCCCCACCCCCCCCTCCCCAAGAAATGAGAATAAATTGCCTTAGTAGTTCCTCGCTCTACCTTGCCATACTCGCTTCCCTCCTCATATCCTCCAAGTCATCCTCCAAGATGGGCTTAGACACTGTTTCAGAGGTTTCTCCTTCTCTATTTGCCGAAATTGCAGCTTTTAAAACGTAGACATCTTTGTTTAGGCGACGGATTTGATCGCGTGCTTCTAGCAAGCTCTGCTTCTGCGACCCATGTGGCTTTTCTACATCAGCACAGCCAACGAATCCATGGGTGACACATTTGTAGTACTTTCGCCCCGGATTAGCATTTGTCCAGGACTTAGCAATAGTTGTTTCTTTTCGGCAAACACACACTGGTCCTCTACCATAGCTTGTCGTATGTGAGTGCCCAACGGAACTGTTGCTCTGCTCCATCTTCGCTTATCAAAATTTAAAAGAAAGAAAGAAAAGTTCTCCGAGAATAAAGTAAGAAAATTTCTTCAAGAAGTTTTGCTGAGCTATTAAATTTTAGACTTCAAGATTAAACAACTACGAAGGAAGGTGCCATATATAAATCGCGAAAGTTAGTGCCAGCTGGCTAGGGTTTCTGATTTGGGTGTTTTTAAGGGGGATTTGGTGGGGTAGGGTATTATTGTCTTTTATATAAACTTGTCCACGATAATGCCAAATAACGTTTAATCATGGACAAAATCCTTTCTTCTTCTTAGATTATACCGGTTTATAAGGGCCACTATGGACAAAAACATTAAAAAAAGAGGGCCACTATGGAAAAAACATAGCCTAATGGACTGCAACATAAGTCCCAAAATAAAATACATAATGACGTCCATACATGTTACCTTTCGAGCACCTCCATACATGTTATAAAGTTGTCCCCCATTTCCTATAGAGGTGTCTTGCAACATGCCCTATTATGTCCATACATGTTACACTTCGAGCACCTCCTCATCCCACTCTGCCTCGATATTGTCCACTGATGATTAAATGTTAGTTAGCCATATTTTCGTTACATGCATGGTAATTAAAGTTGTGTACATGATATTCTCTCACATACGGGATGCTCTCCTTGAGGTGGAATTCTTGTCTTACATGGTCGTTGATAGTAGGGATTTTGTGTCCATAAGGGCTATCAATCAACCCACGTTGTAGTATGAGTTTTTATGTCAATCCATAATGGGAGTGTACTAAGCAGTGAGAATGTGCTGGATGCTTTAAAGTCAAGCTGATGTTAAAAAGGGTTTGGGTGCTAAAAGGTCCTAAGTGCAACGAAAGTAAAAAGACATAAAATAGAAAAATGCTTTAAACACATTGGATGCAAAACAGAGAAAATGCAAAAAAGGTAAAACGTGCAATCAATGGTAAGGTCGTTCCTGAGGACAAAGGGTAATTGACTTGGGAATCCTTCCTGGGCCACCTAAGTACCTAACATACCTCAAACAATGAGCTGACCCCTAGACAGTAGCTATACAAACAATCAATTCCAATGTCTTGGCAACCAATCTCAAGCAAAGTAATCACAGACTCAAATGTCGTCATAGACGGCGACTACCTAGCAGGCATTAACCTCTACTACCCTAGTTAACTCGTTTTCCACATCTATTCACAGAGAAGGGGAAACGAATCTATGCAACCCCCTCGGTCCGGTTACCTGCATATACTCACCTCTCGGTGTTGCAGGGCCTAACGGCGGGCCTCCATCCCTCTCGGGTAAGAGTGCANTCCTCAGGAATTTGGATGACTACTCACTACTCATGGGAGTAGAAGTAGATGAAACAGGAAACGAAACTACAAACTTAAACATAAATATCTATAAAGAACAGCAAGAACACAAACCCATAAAATGAAGAACAGCAACGAAAATGCAAACTTAAAACAGAAGCTTAAAACTTAAAACGAAAATCAAGATGCAAAAACTAAAGAACAACCTAAAGCTAAGCAAGGAAACAAAGTAAAAACAGTAGATCAACTTGAAACTTATAAGAAATCTGGTTTTTACACCAAGAACATGAAGAACAACAAAGGAAAATAAAACCTAAGACTAAAACCTAAAAAGGAAAGAAAAACTAAGCTTGTTGCAAATGGAGATGAATTAGGGCTTTTATAGTGTTCAGAGAAAAACTCTAATTTGCATTAAAGACAAAATGCTAATCATTGTCTTGGACTTGGGCCTTGCTTCAGGTGGTATCCGGATTCGAGTTGGTCGGGTTGGAGCGTGTTTGCCTTCGGGTGGTTGAGTGCATAATCGATCTGGAC